>JARKHS020016752.1:0-15343 GCA_030143305.2 Amblyomma americanum
CAAAACAGCCCGTTTTTTTTTCATGCGTTGGTTCATCGCTTTTTTGTCATATGACTTCTTCATGCGTTTCATGAAACGCGCACCTTCTGCACGCGGCACTCATGCGCAGCTATGTTTCGTAGGCGAGACTCGATATGAGACACATCTCCCTCATGTGTGCGCTCGTGAGTCGCGTGTCAGTTGCGGTATCAGATACAAATGTACACAAGACAGATTTGTGAAGCATGTCGTTTGCATGCAGGGAATACAAATTCACAAGTGAAACTTCAGTGACAGGTATGATCTCGTATAAAGCCCATATGAGTTGATATGAGACAGCTTGTGACACATATAAACTCTTATGAAGCATTTATCTTTTCAATTGAGGCACACTTATTGACACATTTAACTCATATGCTTCTCATGGTAGTTCATACGAGACACACTAGTTACACATAGAGGTCGTATGAAACACTTATGAATTTTTACGAGGCGGATATAAATAATATGTGATTTTTCGATAGGGTTTGCTTCATATTCTTTTTTATTTTCTTTAGCGAAAAATTAATTTGGAATTCTTAATTTTCTTCATCCGGCGGATTGAACCCTTTTACTACTCATTTTTATGGCTTCTTCTTTTACTATTTGCTCTTTCAATTTTCGGAGAGATTTTGAGTATTCTGACCGCACACGCCAGCCTGCCCTGCCACTATTTGTTCTTAAAGTGTCGTCCCCGTTTTTTTCTACTTTTTGGGATTCTGATCCAATCTATCCGCCTCGCATGGGACAGGTGCGAGATTCCACATTCTACGCCTGTAGAGACCACTCTTCGAATGGTACTGCTTTTTTCCTCCCCTCATTCTCGTCCTCCTACGCGGGAAATTATTTTAAAATGTGTATGTGACCAACGTCGTAGAGACAAAGGACACGTTAACTATGGCACGCCTAGGCCAATGCTCACATCCTAATCATCATCATTATAAATGCGAAAGATTAGCAGCAATGTAGCATGCAATTTTAGGTTGTAGCGTATGCAGCGATGCAGCGATGTAGAGTTAATTTTACATTACTGTATACTTTTCTCTCTATTATTGCTCGCACATCAACATGTATTCTGCAGCAACATTTAAAGTTATTTCACAGCTCCACTTCTCTTGTGTGATCACTGCCCGTATTTCCTTCTGACATTTGTGGCCGTTAGGGTGCAAGGCTTAAGGTGCATCTATCAAGACCAGCGAACTCACATAGCGGGATCCAAGAAATAGACAAAGGAAATGCAAAGGCAACTCTTCTCTAAACCGACTGTACTGAAGCTATTTGCATTCACGCTATATATTTGAGGGTTTTAACTTTATTGGGTTTGGCTTTAGCTAACAAATAAAATGTGATACATTAAAAACATCAATACTTTAATATACAGCATTCTGAGTTGCCTACTGCAGTAATCTAGTCCATATTAATACACCAACTAATCTTCACTAATCCACGTTATCCCATTTCCTGGTGCGGGACTACTTCCAAAATTTTGGGCGTCCTTTGAAATCTTGCATGGTGGGCCACCTTCCAAGCTTTGTGGAACCTCTGATTTTCCAAACTCACGGTGTAGTACGAATCGTTCGCTGATAGTCATGTGGTGTTGATGACGTCACTACCCTCTGAAACGCATTTATAGATTGTGGGGAGAACTGAAATCAATATTGGCGCTATGGTGCAACAGCTAAGCGTTGAGATTTTCCCGAGCTACCGTATGGCTGATGTGCAGAGCCACGGTGGGCACGTGGAAATTACAATGAATTTGGCAACGGTGGGCAGTTTGCTCAGAATTCAGTGGACCGGTTGCCACCTGTCCCGATGAGCAGATTGTGGTGATGTCACAAGGTCACGTGACCACTCTGACCAATCAGGAGGTTTCGTGACACAGAAGCCCGAAATTTTTTTGTGGGACGACAACCTAGATGCTATCCGATTAAAACAACACTTTTGTTATTCACTGCGTCCTTGTTTATTACTGAAAATACCCTCGTGCAGAATACTACTACAATATTTCTCCTGCTTCAGCCTGCATAAGAAAAGCCTATTTTGTATCAAAATTACATCCTGAGTTTTAGGAACACTGTAGCTTAATTAAATCCTCCAGTCATCTAGTAGATGCTTTCTATTACGAGCACTTTCAGTTTAGTTCAGTTCAGTTTATTTACCTTAAAGGCCCCCTTGTATCGGGGGTATTGCATAAGGGGTGGGATTTTAATTAAATGAGCAAACAAAACAGCGAATATTATTTAGCACTGAAGGTGATCGGTTACATGTTCTTGAAAAGTAGAGGATGAAGCGATGTTGACGATGTCACGGGGTAGGCCGTTCCAGTCCATTGCTGCTCGAAAGAAAAATGAAGCAGAAAAGGTGGCAGTATGCGATGGCGGCCGGGCAACTTGTTGGGGATGACTGGTGCGGTGAGATATGCGTGCTGCAGTTGTGATATACGGTGACCGATTGAGGGAAGAATGAAATAATTTGTGATAAAGGGTGAGACTTGAAATGCGACGATGGAACGAAAGGGGTGGTAGTCCTGATAATGCTTTCAATGAAGAAATGCTGACGTCATATGAGTATGAAGAGTGGATGAATCGAGTGGCACGGTTTTGGACAGCTTATAATGCATTAATTAAATAAGTTTGGTGTGGGCTCCATATGGCAGAGGCATATCCTAATTTTGGTCTGATGAGCGATTTATATGCGAGTAATTTTACGTGTTGAGGGGCAAGGCGGAGAGGGCGCTTGAGAAAACCAAGTGTTTTATTCGATGCTGAAATGATGTTGCCAATATGGGTGCGCCAAGATAAATCATAAGACAAGGTGACTCCTAGATACTTATAAGATGATACTGAATCAATCGAGGTGTTAGAAATGGAATAATGGAAGCGATGCGGGCTATGGCGACCAGAGAAGGATAAGAGTTTGCATTTATTACGATTTAGGGACATGAGCCAGTTGTTACACCAATTAAGTACGCTGTTAAGATCGGTTTGAAGACTAAGTTGATCACGAGAGTTATTAATAGTGCGGTAAATAACACAGTCGTCAGCAAACATTCGAATACTGCAGGAAACGTGGTCAGTTGAATTATTAATATATATTAAAAAGAGTAATGGACCGAGTACAGATCCTTGCGGAACGCCCGAAGTAACCGGGAGGCTGTTAGACAGGTGGCCGTTAGCTAACACTGATTGAGAACGATTAGTGAGAAACTGCTCAATCCACTGTAGTATATTAGGATGTAAGTTCAGCTGTGCAAGTTTTACTTGCAAACGACGGTGGGGAATTTTATCAAAAGCTTTCGCAAAATCTAGAAATATGGCATCAGTCTGTTTGTTACGGTCAAGATTAGTGTGCAGGTCGTGAAGGAACAACGCTAATTGGGTTTCACAAGAGAGTCCCTTACGAAACCCATGTTGTGAAGAATAGAAGAAATCATTTGAGTCTAAGAAATTTATAATTTGAGAGTAGATGACATGTTCCATGATTTTGCAGGGTACGCTAGTTAGTGAAATGGGGCGATAATTCATGGGGGAGTCTCTGTTACCTGATTTGTGGACTGGAACGACCTTCCCCGTTTTCCAGTCATCTGGAATGATCCCTGAAGAGAGCGATTGCGAAAAGATCAAACATAAGTAGGCTGCACATGTTGATTTCACATTTTTAAGCACTTTTGTAATAATCATGTCCATACCAGCTGATGATGAGAGTTTCATGTTATCAATTATGGAAGCAATACTATATGTGAAGAATGTGATAGCTGGCATGATGGCTTCTGTGTTGAGCGATGGTAACTGTGAAGGCATGTCAAATTCACTCGTGAAAACAGATACAAAGGCGTTAATAAATATTTCTGCGCATTCATGGTCAGTAACCGCTTCGTGCAAGTCGTTAGTCAGTGTAATATCATGAGTGTGCTTAGGATTTAAAACCTGCCAGAATTGTCTAGGATTGCTGATTAGTAGCTTCGGTAAGTCCGTGTGATAAAATGAGCGCCTGGCGCTACGAACAGCAAGTAAGTATGATTTCTCAGATGCAAGGTATTTTTACCAAGTGGCTTGATTATCAGTGTGTTTGGCTGTACGAAACAGGCGTTTCTTTTTGTTTTCTAGACGTTTTAGATGCTTAGTAAACCATGGTTTATTGCGGTTATTTTGGAAAGATACCCTAAGGATAAACACATTACAGAGCATATTTAACTTATTTTTGAATATCAACCAGTTTTCGCGAACAGAGTGAGTGTCAAATGTGGATTGGTACTCTCAAAAAAACATGTTAAGGTCTTCAGTTACTGCATCGTAATTCCCTTTATCGTAAAGATTTATTGTTTTTCTGGATGGGTGCTTCTGAGCTGGGGTAAATGAAAATAGAGCATGTAAGATTTTATGGTCGCTGATTTTTGGAAGATAACTAATGGATGATAGGTACTCAGGGCTATTAGTTAGTATTAGGCCAAGGGTGTTTGCGGTTGCATGCGTGGTGCGAGTAGGTTCCGAGACTAACTGCGCGAGGTTAAAATTAAAACAGACATCAATGAAGTTCTTGGCCTCTGTATTGCATGTTAATGAGGAAGTGCCTAAACTCTGCCAATCAATGTCCGGATAATTGAAGTCCCCGAAAAGGAGAATGCGCGCATTTGGGTATTTAACAACAAGATGATTTATAGTATCATTCAGATGTCGACAGAAGTTTGGATTTGACTGCGGGGGCCTATAACAAACGCCGAGAAGTACTGTTACAGGGGGAGTGCGAATAATTAGCCACAATGATTCCATATCAGATGTGACGTGTGCAATAGAGCATGATATACCTCGGTGAATTGCAACAAGAACACCGCCCCCCCCCCCCCCCCCCGCCGTGAGTTTTTTCGATCGTTTCGGTAGATGTTGAATTCGGGTAAGTCAGTTAAAACTTCAGCGTCGGACACGTTACTGTTTAACCAAGTTTCAGTTAGTATAAGTATATTGCTCCTGGATGACGAAATTACATTGGATATGAGTTCACGCTTTGGGAGGAGGCTGCGGATGTTAGTGAATATCACGGAAAACGAGAGAACATTTGAGGGAACATTTGAGGGTGTCGCACGCTGGCGTTTTATTGGTGTAGGGTGAAGGGGCGATTGCTACGCGAGTTGCTTGACGGTGTTAGATGAAGTGTCAAAAATATAACGGTTCAAGCCGATGTGAAGTGTTTTAAATCGCAAGGAAAATTTGGCAGACCTGGCTTTAGCAAATGCAACAAGTTGTTTTCGCGCGTGACGAACGGCATGCGAGACGTCCTCTCCAACACTATAAATCGTGTCTTTCAGATTTCGCCCATTTGATAGGAGGGATTCTTTAGTTTTGCTACTTGTGAATTTCACGATTATGGGACGATTTTTATCTTGTGAGTGACGACCGAGGCGATGAGCTCTTTCTATTTCGTGAGGTTCCACAGTTATTTGAAGGTTTTTCAGATTCTGCCCACGTTTCGCTATCAGTAGTGTCAGGGATACAATAGTAGATGAGATTGTTACGGCGTGACCTGTTTTCAGCGTCCTCTATGCGGGTTTCCAGTTCCTGGATTATACGCGCCACGTTGCTTGTGTCAGCCTGCATCTTTTCAATGTTGTTTCGAAGGGGAAGTAGTGCTTGGTAGTGTGTTTCCAGGTCGGCCATACGATTGCTTAAATCAGTTATGGTTTTATCCGTAGTAGTGAGCTGGGATTTCAGACCTTGTACTTCGGCTATTAGTTGGGTTTGGCCTGCAGTTAGTTTCTGGAGTTCCGCTAGTACTGCACTGCTGTCGTTAGGACCAGGGTTAGTTTCGATATCTCCTGATAACAATAGCAAAGAATGAACAACAGTGACACACCCGGCGGCAATGGCAACACAGCACTGTGGGCTCGGGAACTGCACCAGAATATAATTGCTTGATCTTTTGGCAAATAAGGTATATGATTTACTAACCTGCATCGCAAAGATCAGCGGATTAGATGGCTGCGCTGAGGTGCAGTCACCGAGCCCACAGAACGGTGCCGATGGCGGGGGTGCTTTTATATGGGGGGAAGCTGTTGATGTCCGTGATGGTGCGGCCGTCCAAGATTCCTTCGGCGCCGGCAGCCACTGTTCCTCTGTTGTGGCAGCAGTCATCCGGGGCGGGCAGCTGACGAGCGGCAAGCGGTAGCGTCCCGGCTCGGCACTGGAGCATGGTTGTGCGCAGTCAAACGACGCACCCGAAAGAAGGCTTGCCAAGGTCGGCAACAGTAGGCTGACGAACAGCTGGTTGATCGTCTGCATCGCAAAGATCAGCGGATTAGATGGCTGCGCTGAGGTGCAGTCACCGAGCCCACAGAACGGTGCTGGTGGCGGGGGTGCTTTTATATGGGGGAAAGCTGTTGATGTCCGTGATGATGCGGCCGTCCAAGATTCCTTCGGTGCCGGCAGCCACTGTTCCTCTGTTGTGGCAGCAGTCATCCGGGGCGGGCAGCTGACGAGCGGCAAGCGGTAGCGTCCCGGCTCCTCACTGGAGCATGGTGGTGCGCAGTCACACGACGCACCCGAAAGAAGGCTTGCCAAGGTCGGCAACAGTAGGCTGACGAACAGCTGGTTGATCGTCTGCATCGCAAAGATCAGCGGATTAGATGGCTGCGCTGAGGTGCAGTCACCGAGCCCACAGAACGGTGCCGGTGGCGGGGGTGCTTTTAAATGGAGGGAAGCTGTTGATGTCTGTGATGATGCGGCCGTCCAAGATTCCTTCGGCACCGGCAGCCACTGTTCCTCTGTTGTGGCAGCAGTCATCCGGGGCGGGCAGATGATGAGCGGCAAGCGGTAGCGTCCCGGCTCGTCACTGGAGCATGGTGGTGCGCAGTCAAACGACGCATCCGAAAGAAGGCTTGCCAAGGTCGGCAACAGTAGGCTGACGAACAGCTGGTTGATCGCCTGCATCGCAAAGATCAGCGGATTTGATGGCTGCGCGGAGGTGCAGTCACCGAGCCCACCAAATGGGCAATGTCATTTTCATATAAATGTTTTTGAAAACAATAATCCTCCTTACGCAATTTTTGAACTCCTAAATGACACATGTGCCGAAATCGAGTTCGTCAGGCGCAGGGTACTTGACTTATTGGCAGTTATGCACCGCTCATCTCTCACACTACTCAACATCACGCTAAATATTGAAGCAGACTACATCGCCTTCATATGAAATTATTGTTGGCTCGCCCAGAGGACCTCAAGTTGACAGGGAGGCAGAAAATAAGGAGCAGTCTCAAGCCTAAGATGTTGAGAACGAAAAAAAAATGGCAGAGAATAGTTACAATATTCGCATCTGTGCGAAAACACGGGATTTTTTTTTGGCAAAGAAACGTTTCCACTGATCTTAACTGCATGAATGACTGAACTCAGGCCGACACATGATGACTCTTTCCATTTAATTTTTACCGGACACGCAAAAGACGATTTTGCTCGAGACACAACCTCCGTATTAGTGCTAAGTAGAAGACAACGGTCAGCCGACAGGTCCGCGGGACGGAGCGCTCCCGCTAAGCCAGCTGCGGACACACAAGAGACGATTTTGCTTGGGCCAGAACCGCTGAATTAGTGATGCGTACAAGTTGACAAAGAGCAGGCAGCGCCGCGGTACGGCGCGTTCGCGCTAGGCACATACTCGGCGCATACACGCAAGAGTAGATTTTGCTATGCTGTGAACGTGCGAATTTGTGCTTTCGCACTAATTGAAGTCCTGCAATAAAAACACACGAAGTCATAGTGTTTGCAAATTCTCACGCAAAGTTGATAATTTTAGAGGTCAACAAAACATACGTACAGCACACGCACTCATGTGCACACGCACGCACCCACGCACGGAAAGGCTATTGCTAGGAGTTGTGAAAAGAAGCCAAAGGCAGTAGCTGTCCCTCCACCACCCAATTTCATCAGGGTTTCCTTACTAAAAAATAAAGTGCGGCAGTGCAACGACCTAAGTTAAACAAGAAGGTGTCAACAAATGAGTCCGCGTTCCCTTTCGACGTTTCATTCCCAGATTGCAAGAAAGAGCAGGTTCTTTTACAGCCGGCTGAAACTTTTTTCCGGAGTAATACAGCCCTCTATTTCGGAGTTACTTTCGTGAGCTGGTGGCAGAATGCGAGGTGGACTTTTTCGATGTGGAGTGAAAGGGTGGCATACCTAGTACGAGCGGCAGGTGCTGAAAGCTGGCCGTGAGGCTTGCACTCGAGTCGTCATCCGACCATCCAGGGAGTAATTTGCCCTAATTGAATGTGTGACCCACGTCACGCCCTCTCTCGAGCGTTCTTATCGCCAAGGTGTAGGTGTTCTCTCCTTGTTTGCTCCGCTTCCTTGAGCTCCAGGATAAACGAGGAGGATTTCTTCAACGCGGGCTCTTTCTTTGCCTCAGAGTTTGCGGGTCGAGAGTACACGTGCCCTTGCGCACTGCTATGGTTCACAGTCGTTCTGTTGCCAGCAGTTGGAACAGATTACCACTGGGTGGCGCCACTAGGATGGCGCTGGTATATATGCGGGACTTTTTTAGTGCGTCCGTTTCGATATAAGTGCCGATTCCTAATGATATGCTCTTCCTTAGAAATATTGTCACCGAGAAACGGTTGACGTACGCAGGGCTGGTTTACATATACGCGCAAGACGCTGTTGGGACGCGCAAGGCAGCAGGCAGCTCGAGAGATGAAGACGAGAAAACATCTATTCCCGAGATGGCTCAAGGCTTGCCATCAGCCAGGTGATACAGTTTAGCCGTGATATGGCACCACTACAGAAGTTAGTAGTGTGGCATTACTCCCCCTCTCTGAAAGACACTGATTCGTTTTTTTTTCTTCAAGGTTCAAGGTTCGTTTATTACATGTTTATCGTACAAGGTTAGAGAAAAACATTGGAATACAGAAGGAGGTCCCAAAGTCAGAGACTGTGGACGGGACCTCCTGTAAGAACAATTGTAAAAATGAATTACAGACAGCAGCAATGGGAGGCAGCAATGGCAGCAATGGGAGGCAGGACAACAAGGGTAGTCACATGTGTCTGGCGTGCGGTGTAGACACGCGCGAGGGGCTAGCGGGCGTGGTACGGCTTCATCCGGGCGACGTGGACAACTTCGAAGGTCGGCCGTCTAGAAGAGCGAACTGTTCCCTGGGAACGAACTTTGTAGGTGACTTCACTGAGCTGGCGGAGCATCTCGTAGGGGCCAAAGTATCGGCGTAGATGCTTCTCAGAGCGCTCTCCCATGCGGATTGGGTTCCACACCCAGACTTGTTCGCCGGGCTGGTAACGCACATTTTGGTGGCGGAGGTTATAGCGCCGAGCGTCGAGCACTTGCTGGTGCCGGATGCGCTCCCGAGCGAGTTGTCGGGCGGCTACAGCGTAACGAACGAATTGGGCAGCACCCATAACAGAGGGGGTAGCGCCAGCTGGAAGCAGCACTGCATACAGCATGGTTTTGGCTTCGCGACTATGTACTAATCGAAAGAGTGAAGCGTATCGTTTCCTGGGCTGCAGTATTATAGGCAAATGTGACGTAAGGGAGTATGGTGTCCCAGTTCCGGTGGTCCGCGTCGACATACATGGAAATCATGCCGGCGATCGTCTTGTTGAGCCGTTCGGTGAAGCCGTTGGTTTGAGGGTGCTAAGCGGTTGTCTTGCGGTGACTGGTGCCGCTCAGGCGCATAACCTCCTGCGTAAGCGCCGAGGTGAACGGGTATTCCCCTGTCAGTTAAAACGATGGTGGGTGCGCCGTGACGAACCACAAGGTTTCGGATAAAAAAGTTCGCAATTTCGTCAGCGGTACCATGCGGAAGAGGTTTAGTCTCACAGTATCGTATGAGGCATTCGGTGGCGACGACAATGTAGCGGTTGCAGAGCGAGGACTCCGGAACTGGGCCGAGTAAGTCCATGCCGATATGAGGGAAGGGGACCTGAGGAAGATCAATATGCTGCAGTAGGCCAGCTGGCTTCGTCGGAGGCGTCATGCGACGCTGGCACTCGCGACAAGTTCTTGCATAATGCGTCACAACTGCAGCAACTCTGGGCTAGTAGTACTTTTGGCGTATTCGTGCGAAAGTTCGACAAAAACCCAGGTGACCAGAAGATGGGTCATCATGGCACGCCTGCAGGACTTCGTCGCGAAGAGCCGTAGGCACGACGAGTAAGTAAACAGCTTTATTCAGGCTGCAGTTTTCGTATATAGGATGCCGTCGCGTAAACAGAACGACGACAGTCCGCGTGAGAAGGTTCGTGGGGGAGACTGAGCGCTTCCTTTCAGATACTCAAGGAGGGGCCGTAGTTCAATGTCGTCTCTTTGGTGTTGAATCAGAACGGACGTGGACATGGCGCCAAGAAAAACTGAATCATCGTCGGGGTCAGCTCGGAGGTCCTCGATAGGGGCACGAGACGAACAGTCGACATCACTGTGCTTCCTACCAGACTTATAGACGATGGTGACGTCGAATTCCTGAAGTTGAAGGCTCCAGCGTGCAAGCCGTCCCGAGGGATCTCTGAGGTTCGCCAGCCAACAAAGCGAGTGGTGGCCACCGACGACCCTGAAAGGGTGGCCATATAAGTACGGGCGAAATTTGGTCACTGCCCACACAATGGCTAGATATTCTTTTTCGGTGGTGGAATAGTTTGCCTCAGATCGTGACAAAGTGCGGCTCACGTATGCGATTACGCGTTCGAGACCATCCTGCTACTGCACAAGGACCGCACCGAGGCCGATGTTGCTGGCGTCTGGGTGCAGTTTGGTGGCGGCCGACTCGTCGAAGTGTCCAAGGATGGGCGTACTTTGGAGACGAGTTCGGAGGTCTTCAATGGCCTTCCGTTGCTCCAGAACCCAAAAGAACGTTTGGGAATCTTTTGTGACCCGGGCGAGGCGCTCAGCGATCGGGGAGAAGTTCTGCACAAAACGCCGAGAATAGGCGCAGAGACAGAAAAAGCGGTGCACACCTCGCTTATCGGTGGCCACAGGAAAAGCAGCCAAGACGCCTGTCTTATTGGGGTCGGGGCTAACCCCTTCAGCACTCACGATGTGAACCAGAAACTTCTACTCTTCGAAAGCGAAGTGACGCTTTTCGGGCTTCAGGGAAACACCGGCCGACCGAATTGCTTCGAACTCAGCGCGCAGGCGTCTCAGGTGTTCTTCGAACGTATCAGAGAGGATGACAACGTCATACAAGTACACGAGACAGGACGGCCATTTCAGATCAGCAAGCACAGGCCGAAAGGGAGCACCCGGAATTCGTATATACCGTCGGGTGTAATAAAGGTGCTCGTTTTCCGGTCGCGTTCGTCCCCCTCGATTTTATAATAGCCGCTGCGTAAACCTAGCGAAGAGAAGTACTTGGCGTGGCGCAGCCGGTCCAAGGAGTCATGAATGCACGACAGATGATCAACATTCTTTTTGTGGCTTTGTTTAAACGTCTGTAATCAACGCAAAATCGCAGGATTCCATCTTTCTCTGCGACTAGAACAACAGGCGACGCCCACAGGCTCGTCGACGGCTGTATCACGTCGTCCTGGAGCATTTCTAGAACTTTGCTGCGAATGGCATCACGCTTCTTCGAAGAGATCCGGTAAGGCGGCTGACATGACGGTCGTTGGTTGGCGTCGACTATAGTTCGGTGCTTTGTGAGCGGCGTCTGCCTAATCATATAGGTCGAGGCAAAGCAGTCTCAGAAAGGCTGGATAACGCTTTCGAGGCAGCGTTTCTGATTTGTCGGGAGGTTCGGCTTCACGTCAGTTTTTATAGGAGTGGTCGGTGCCTACACTGATGCCGAGGCTTCGGACAAAGTGTGCTGTGCCGCGAATTCGCTGAGTTCTTCGAAATAGGCGATATCTGTTCTGCAAGGCAAACACTGAGGTTCCAAGCCAAAATTGGTCACCAAGAGTTCAGTTGGGCCATTGTTCAGTTCGACAATTCCGCGAGCAACACAGACTTGCTGACCAAGCAGCAAAGAGATTTCAGCGATGCAACAAGTTCCGGCGCTGTTGTCGCTACCTACGGTAACAAACATGCTAGCTCTTGACGGGATCAATACGTGGTCGCCAAAAATGCGTAACTTAGTTGCGCGTGGCTCGCAATCGCCTTCAACAGGAGGCTGAGTGGAAAATGACACGACTAGCTCTTGAGGGGTGATGACAGCACAGTACTCCCGAATGAAATTTAAACCGAGTATCAGGTCTTTGGAGCACTCGGGCAGCACAGCAAAGCAACCAGAGAAAGTAGCACCGCGGATTTGTATTCGTGACTTGCAGACGCCAATCGGCGTAACCACATCGCCGCTGGCGGTACGGATTTGTGGTCCAGACCAAGGGGTCAGGACCTTTCTGCGGGCCGTCGCTAACCGACTGCTCATTACAGAAAAATCAGCGCCGGTATCCACAAGTGAGATCACATCGCGGTAATCCGCGGTTAGTGGGATTTCGGCAGACACCAGTCGGTCACAGCACGACATTGTCGTTGAGGTCGTCGGGTAAGGTCGTCTTCGGTTGCATCGTAGCCGTGAATTGTCGATTTCTGCCGAACCCAGTCGGTCACAGCGTGTCGTTTTCGTTGAGGTCGTGAGGTCGAGTAGTCGTCGGTCGAATCGTAGAAGCGGACCGTCCGGTGAAGGCTCTTGACTTGATCTAATAGCGGCGACCCTACCGCATAGGACGCCGTCCTCAGTTTTCCGGATGTGGGAACGTGCCTCTGAACTGGCCAGAAGAAGACGGGCGGCTGGGCGAAGAAAACTGCCTGGAACTGGCGTCGCTGCGTGGTCGTTGGCTGCACATTATGCACATTATCGGACACGTACTGCTCGATGTCCCGCGGTCGTTCTCCGTAGCGTGGTCGAGGAGCGTCAGGTGAAACCCCTTAAGCCTATTCTGCGGTAGGGGCAGTGGCGGAGGATGTGGCCGGGCTCCCCGCAGTAGAAGCAGAGCGGTCTATTCGTTAGCGTACGCCAAACGCGCGCTTTGCTCATGGTGGACCGGGACTCGTGCGGTACGGTGGGTACAGCTGAAGTTGGGTACCGCAGTGAAGGCAATGGAGTGACGGGGGAAAACGCTGGCCCAGGACGGCTTTATAGTGCTTGACTGTACGTCATCACAAAGAGCACCGGCTGCGGAGCAGGTGGCGACTGAACAGGTCGCAGGACTTCATCTCGGACCACGTCCGGTATGGCAGCGACGCTGGCCTGTGGATCTTCGATCGAAGCGAAGTTTCTCGAGTTCGTCGCACACCAGGCTCCTCACAAACTCTCGAAGCTCCTCAGTGCGTAGCAACGTGAGCGAACAGTGGTGAGCGGCTGCTACACTAGCCTGACGGCCGTAGTGCGCGCCCCGTTCTTGCAGAGAACGCTCCATGCTTGTTGCCTCCTTGGCAAAGTCGGCCACCGTTCTTGGTTGGTCACGTACCAGTACGATAAACAATTGCTCTTTTACGCCTCTCATTAAGTGGCGTACCTTCTTGGCCTCGGGCATAGCAGGTTTGGCGCGATTGAAGAGTCGCGTTATGTCCTCGATGAACATGGTGACGCCCTCGTTCGGCTGCTGCGACCACGATTGCAAGGCGATTTCAGCTTTATCCTTTAGTTCTCTAGTGTTGAACGTGGCTAAAAGCTCTCGGCTAAAGATCTCCAAGTTAGTGGAGGAAGCTTCGTGGTTCTCATACCACGTTTTGGCCGAGTCCTGTAGTGCGAAGTACATGTTCCGTAATTTGCGCTTGCCGTACCGCTCGTTGAAACCCGCCACACGGTCAAAGCTGGCCAACCAGTCTTCGACAACCTCAAACCGGTCACCTTGGAATGATGGCGGTGACCGAGGAGTGTGAAGGACGAACGGTTCGGCATTCCCGGAATGCTGACTTGTCTGGATAGCCGTAGTGGACGTCATGGCCCTTGCTAATGTTGTGAGTTGGCCTAACTCACAACATGTGGACTAGTGTTGTAGCCACGCATTGACAACTGACGTCGAGAGTGACCTCAGGTCAGCGTACATGGACCGTTACCCAGCTTTTCCACCAAATATGTCACCGAGAAACAGTTGACATACGCAGGGCTGGTTTACTTATACGCGCAAGACGCTCTTGGGACGGGCAAGGTAGCAGGCAGCTCGAGAGATGAAGACGAGAAAACATCAAGCCCCGAGATGGCTCAGGGCTTGCCAACTGCCAGGTAATACAGTTTAGCCGCGATACGGCGCCAATATAGGAGTTAGTAGCATGGCATTATGCCGATTCAAGGTGGCAGTTAGAAATGGTTGTCTACTGTCCCCGGATAAACTGCACAGCGCTCGCATTATAGACGAAAGTGTCAAAAAGTGCACATAAAGCTAAAGGACGCCACCATCAACGCTATGGCGCCATCACTCGACACATTTGTGCGCAAGCATAACTGGGGGATTACATACAGCGAATTTTCTTTTCTTCATTTTGGCCTTTGTTTTGAGGAACGACATTACGCAAGCAGCGCTACTTCTTTACATTCTAAAGTACTTCTTTTAGATGCTCCTCGGATATTGCATACCGCTGTGGTGATGAAACTCAGCTAGTCGCATTGCAACAATAATATGGACGCCTTAAATCCCATTGCTCGTCTACTTCGATTTAACAATCATTTACCATGCTTCAAAATGCATGGCCCTGATATTGAACCTTTCTGAACCATTTTAAGTATCCACTTTGCACCTCTAAAAATATCAGCTGGTTCTATTTTAACAGGCTCCATTTGAACCGCTTATTGCTATCGGATAAGCGGTGTCTAATGCACAACCAAAAACGTAATATTACAATATTACCTATGAAAGTTTTAAAGCACAAATTTGAATTTATCCCACCTGTGGTGTGATGCTCGTAATCGTAGTGGGCGTTTATAACTTTATAGAAACGAGTACTGATAGAGTAGCTTGCATCGAAGCCGCTTAATACAGTATATCTTTAATTGGCTAGCAAACTGGCGGTTCATTAAAGCAGGCAAACTCATTTTAATACTGACAGCGGTGCGACTTTGCGTCAGCGCTAGTATGAAGTGTGGAAAATGCAATTTTCACTTGATTAAATAAACTTCTGAGAGCGCAGTGCTATAAATTGAATTTTTTTTAATTTCAGCAAATTACCGTAAAATAATTAGCGCATCATAAAAGGCCAGTGTTATTTGCTATAGTTTTCTGGCTTTTGTGTCTGGAATGAATCAGTGTATAAGCGTCAAGGCGAAACTATATTACACGTAATAGAATGTTCGCGTTTCTGTTTGGGAGCAATATCTGTTTGGTTTGGAAGCAATATCTATTTGGAAGTTGCTGTTCAGGAAAAGCGAAGACTGCTGAAGATGAAACATTCTTTACAGCATAGG
>JARKHS020016753.1:0-16901 GCA_030143305.2 Amblyomma americanum
TTACAAGTGTCCATGTGATACGCGTCAAAACTTTTTCTCTTATTACTTCGCGAAAGCATGTATTCGTGCTTAATACAACGAAACAAGCTCTTTTGGACCGAAGCGAGCTAAATCTGAACACATAGGCTCTACAAGTGTCCGTGTGATACGCGTCAAAACGTTTTCTCTCATAACTGCGCGAAAAGCATGTATTCGTGCTTAATACAACGAAACAAGCTGTTTTAGACCGAAACGAGCTAAATCTGAACCCATCCGTTTTACAAGTGTTCACGTGATAAGCGTCAAAACTTTTTCTCTCATAACTGCGCGGAAAGCATCTATTCTTTCTTAAAACAACGAAACAAGCTGTTTTAGACCGAAACGAGCTAAATCTGAACACATCAATTTTACAAGTGCATGTGATATGCGTCAAAACTTTTTCTCTGATAACTGCGCGGAAAGCATCTATTCTTGCTTAAAACAACGAAACAAGCTGTTTTAGACCGCAACGAGCTAAATCTGAACACATCGGTTTTACAAGTGTCCGTGTGATACGCGTCAAAACGTTTTCTCATAACGGCGCGAAAAGCATGTATTGGTTCATAAAACAACGAACAAGCTGTTTTAGACCGAAACGAACTAAATCTGAACACATCGGTTTTACAAGTATCCATGTGATACGCGTCAAAACTTTTTCTCTTATAACTGCGCGAAAAGCATGTATTCGTGGTTAAAACAACGAAACAAGCTGTTTTAGACCGAAGACGAGCTAGATCTGAACACATTGGTTTAACAAGTGTCTGTGTGATACGCGTCAAAACGTTTTCTCTCATAACTGCGCGAAAAGTATGTATTCGTGCTTAAGACAACGAAACAAGCTGGTTTAGACCAAAACGAGCTAGATCTGAACACATCGGTTTTACAAGTATCCATGTGATACGCTTCAAAACTTTTTCTCTCATAACTGCGCGGAAAGCATCTATTCTTGCTTAAAACAAAGAAACAAGCTGTTTTAGACCGAAACGAGCTAAAAATGAACACATCGGTTTTACAAGTGTCCATGTGATACGCGTCAAAACTTTTTCTCTTATTACTTCGCGAAAGCATGTATTCGTGCTTAAAACAACGAAACAAGCTGTTTTAGACCAAAACGAGCTAAGTCTGAACACATTGGTTTTACAAGTGTCCGTGTGATACGCGTCAAACCGTTTTCTCTTATAACTGCGCGAAAAGCATGTATTCGTGCTTAAAACGAAACAAGCTGTTTTGGACCGAAGCGAGCTAAATCTGAACACATAGGCTCTACAAGTGTCCGTGTGATACGCGTCAAAACGTTTTCTCTCATAACTGCGCGAAAAGCATGTATTCGTGCTTAATACAACGAAACAAGCTGTTTTAGACCGAAACGAGCTAAATCTGAGCCCATCCGTTTTACAAGTGTTCACGTGATACGCGTCAAAACTTTTTCTCTGATAACTGCGCGAAAAGCATCTATTCTTGCTTAAAACAACAAAACACTCTGTTTTAGACCGCAACGAGCTAAGTCTGAACACAGATTCTACAAGTGTCCGTGTGATACGCGTTAAAACGTTTTCTCTCAACATCGCGAAAAGCATTTATTCATGCTTAATAGAACGAAACAAGCTATTTTAGAACGAAACGAGCTAAATCTGAACACATCGGTTTTACAAGTGCATGTGATACGCATCAAAACTTTTTCCCTGATAACTGCGCGAAAAGCATGTATTCGTGCTTAAAACAACGATACAAGCTGTTTTAGACCAAAACGAGCTAAATCTGAACACATCGGTTTTACAAGTATCCATGTGATACGCGTCTAAACTTTTTCTCTCATAACTGCGCGGAAAGCATCTATTCTTGCTTAAAACAAAGAAACAAGCTGTTTTAGACCGAAACGAGCTAAATCTGAACACATCGGTTTTACAAGTGTCCACGTGATACGCGTTAAAACTTTTTCTCTGATAACTGCGCGGAAAGCATCTATTCTTGCTTAAAACAACGAAACAAGCTGTTTTAGACCAAAACGAGCTAAATCGGAACACAGATTCTACAAGTGTCCGTTTGATACGCGTCAAAACGTTTTCTCATAACTGCGCGAAAAGCATGTATTGGTGCTTAAAACATCGAACAAGCTGTTTTAGACCGTAAAGAGCTAAATCTGAACACATCGGTTTTACAAGTGCATGTGATACGCATCAAAACTTTTTCCCTGCTAACTGCGCGAAAAGCATGTATTCGTGCTTAAAACAACGATACAAGCTGTTTTAGACCAAAACGAGCTAAATCTGAACACATCGGTTTTACAAGTATCCATGTGATACGCGTCAAAAGTTTTTCTCTTATAACTGCGCGGAAAGCATCTATCCTTTCTTAAAACAACGAAACAAGCTGTTTTAGACCGAAACGAGCTAAATCTGGACACATCAATTTTACAAGTGCATGTGATATGCGTCAAAACTTTTTCTCTGATAACTGCGCGGAAAGCATCTATTCTTGCTTAAAACAACGAAACAAGCTGTTTTAGACCGCAACGAGCTAAGTCTGAACACAGATTCTACAAGATTCCGTGTGATACGCGTTAAAACGTTTTCTCTCAACCTCGCGAAAAGCATTTATTCATGCTGTTTTGGATCGAAACGAGCTAAATGTGAACACATCGGTTTTACAAGTGTCCGTGTGATACGCGTCAAAACGTTTTCTCTCATAACTGCGCGAAAAGCATGTATTCGTGCTTAATATAACGAAACAAGCTGTTTTAGACCGAAACGAGCTAAATCTGAACACACATTCTACAAGTGTCCGTGTGATACGCGTCAAAACGTTTTCTCTCATAACTGCGCCAAAAGCATTTATTCGTGCTTAATACAACGAAACAAGCTGTTTTAGACCGAAGCGAGCTAGATCTGAACACATCGGTCAAAACGTTTTCTCTCATAACTGCCCGGAAAGCATCTATTCTTGCTTAAAACAATGAAACAAGCTGTTTTAGACCGAAACGAGCTAAATCTGAACTCATCGGTTTTACAAGTATCCATGTGATACGCGTCAAAACTTTTTCTTCTTATAACTGCGCGAAAAGCATGTATTCGTGCTTAAGACAACGAAACAAGCTGTTTTAGACCAAACGAGCTAGATCTGAACACATCGGTTTTACAAGTGTCCGTGTGATACGCGTCAAAACGTTTTCTCTCATAACTGCGCGAAAAGCATGTATTCGTGCTTAAAACAACGAAACAAGCTGTTTTAGACCAAAACGAGCTAGATCTGAACACATCGGTTTTACAAGTGTCCATGTGATACGCGTCAAAACTTTTTCTCTCATAACTGCGCGGAAAGCATCTATTCTTGCTTAAAACAACGAAACAAGCTGTTTTAGACCAGAAACGAGCTAGATCTGAACACATCGGTTTTACAAGTGTCCATGTGATACGCGTCAAACCTTTTTCTCTTATAACTGCGCGAAAGCATGTATTCGTGCTTAATACAACGAAACAAGCTCTTTTGGACCGAAGCGAGCTAAATCTGAACACATAGGCTCTACAAGTGTCCGTGTGATACGCGTCAAAACGTTTTCTCTCTTAACTGCGCGAAAAGCATGTATTCGTGCTTAATACAACGAAACAAGCTGTTTTAGACCGAAACGAGCTAAATCTGAACCCATCCGTTTTACAAGTGTTCACGTGATAAGCGTCAAAACTTTTTCTCTCATAACTGCGCGGAAAGCATCTATTCTTTCTTAAAACAACGAAACAAGCTGTTTTAGACCGAAACGAGCTAAATCTGAACACATCAATTTTACAAGTGCATGTGATATGCGTCAAAACTTTTTCTCTGATAACTGCGCGGAAAGCATCTATTCTTGCTTAAAACAACGAAACAAGCTGTTTTAGACCGCAACGAGCTAAGTCTGAACACAGATTCTACAAGTGTCCGTGTGATACGCGTTAAAGCGTTTTCTCTCAACCTCGCGAAAAGCATTTATTCATGCTTAATACAACGAAACAAGCTGTTTTGGAACGAAACGAGCTAAATCTGAACACATCGGTTTTACAAGTGTCCGTGTGATACGCGTCAAAACGTTTTCTCATAACGGCGCGAAAAGCATGTATTGGTTCATAAAACAACGAACAAGCTGTTTTAGACCGAAACGAACTAAATCTGAACACATCGGTTTTACAAGTATCCATGTGATACGCGTCAAAACTTTTTCTTTTATAACTGCGCGAAAAGCATGTATTCGTGGTTAAGACAACGAAACAAGCTGTTTTAGACCAAGACGAGCTAGATCTGAACACTTTGGTTTAACAAGTGTCCGTGTGATACGCGTCAAAACGTTTTCTCTCATAACTGCGCGAAAAGTATGTATTCGTGCTTAAGACAACGAAACAAGCTGGTTTAGACCAAAACGAGCTAGATCTGAACACATCGGTTTTACAAGTATCCATGTGATACGCTTCAAAACTTTTTCTCTCATAACTGCGCGGAAAGCATCTATTCTTGCTTAAAACAAAGAAACAAGCTGTTTTAGACCGAAACGAGCTAAAAATGAACACATCGGTTTTACAAGTGTCCATGTGATACGCGTCAAAACTTTTTCTCTTATTACTTCGCGAAAGCATGTATTCGTGCTTAATACAACGAAACAAGCTCTTTTGGACCGAAGCGAGCTAAATCTGAACACATAGGCTCTACAAGTGTCCGTGTGATACGCGTCAAAACGTTTTCTCTCATAACTGCGCGAAAAGCATGTATTCGTGCTTAATACAACGAAACAAGCTGTTTTAGACCGAAACGAGCTAAATCTGAACACATCGGTTTTACAAGTGTCCATGTGATACGCGTCAAAACTTTTTCTCTCATAACTGCGCGGAAAGCATCTATTCTTGCTTAAAACAACGAAACAAGCTGTTTTAGACCGAAACGAGCTAAATCTGAACACATCGATTTTACAAGTGTCATGTGATACGCGTCAAAACTTTTTCTCTGATAACTGCGCGGAAAGCATCTATTCTTGCTTAAAACAACGAAACAAGCTGTTTTAGACCGCAACGAGCTAAGTCTGAACACAGATTCTACAAGTGTCCGTGTGATACGCGTCAAAACGTTTTCTCTCAACCTGCGCGAAAAGCATTTATTCATGCTTAATACAACGAAACAAGCTGTTTTGGAACGAAACGAGCTAAATCTGAACACATCGGTTTTACAAGTGTCCGTGTGATACGCGTCAAAACGTTTTCTCATAACTGCGCGAAAAGCATGTATTCGTGCTTAAAACAACGAAACAAGCTGTTTTAGACCGAAACGAGCTAAATCTGAACACATCGGTTTTACAAGTATCCATGTGATACGCGTCAAAACTTTTTCTCTTATAACTGCGCGAAAAGCATGTATTCGTGCTTAAAACAACGAAACAAGCTGTTTTAGACCAAAACGAGCTAAATCTGAACACATCGGTTTTACAAGTGTCCATGTGATACGCGTCAAAACTTTTTCTCTCATAACTGCGCGGAAAGCATCTATTCTTGCTTAAAACAACGAAACAAGCTGTTTTAGACCGAAACGAGCTAAATCTGAACACATCGGTTTTACAAGTGTCCATGTGATACGCGTCAAAACGTTTTCTCTATAACTGCGCGAAAAGCATGTATTCGTGCTTAAAACATCGAACAAGCTGTTTTAGACCGAAAAGAGCTAAATCTGAACACATCGGTTTTACAAGTGTCATGTGATACGCATCAAAACTTTTCCCTGCTAACTGCGCGAAAAGCATGTATTCGTGCTTAAAACAACGATACAAGCTGTTTTAGACCAAAACGAGCTAAATCTGAACACATCGGTTTTACAAGTATCCATGTGATACGCGTCAAAACGTTTTTCTCTTATAACTGCGCGAAAAGCATGTATTCGTGCTTAATACAACGAAACAAGCTGTTTTAGACCGAAACGAGCTAAATCTGAACCCATCCGTTTTACAAGTGTTCACGTGATACGCGTCAAAACTTTTTCTCTCATAACTGCGCGGAAAGCATCTATTCTTGCTTAAAACAACGAAACAAGCTGTTTTAGACCGCAACGAGCTAAGTCTGAACACAGATTCTACAAGATTCCGTGTGATACGCGTTAAAACGTTTTCTCTCAACCTCGCGAAAAGCATTTATTCATGCTTAATACAACGAAACACGCTGTTTTAGAACGAAACGAGCTAAATCTGAACACATCGGTTTTACAAGTGTCCGTGTGATACGCGTCAAAACGTTTTCTCATAACGGCGCGAAAAGCATGTATTCGTTCTTAAAACAACGAACAAGCTGTTTTAGACCGAAACGAGCTAAATCTGAACTCATCGGTTCTACAAGTGCATGTGATACGCGTCAAAACTTTTTCCCTGATAACTGCGCGAAAAGCATGTATTCGTGCTTAAAACAACGAAACAAGCTGTTTTAGACCAAAACGAGCTAGATCTGAACACATCGGTTTTACAAGTGTCCATGTGATACCCGTCAAAACTTTTTCTCTCATAACTGCGCGGAAAGCATCTATTCTTGCTTAAAACAACGAAACAAGCTGTTTTAGACCGAAACGAGCTAAATCTGAACACATCGGTTTTACAAGTGTCCGTGTGATACGCGTTAAAACTTTTTCTCTGATAACTGCGCGGAAAGCATCTATTCTTGCTTAAAACAACGAAACAAGCTGTTTTAGACCAAAACGAGCTAAATCTGAACACATCGGTTTTACAAGTATCCATGTGATACGCGTCAAAACTTTTTCTTCTTATAACTGCGCGAAAAGCATGTATTTGTGCTTAAAACAACGAAACAAGCTGTTTTAGACCGTAAACGAGCTAAATCTGAACACATCGGTTTTACAAGTGTCCATGTGATACGCGTCAAAACGTTTGCTCTCATAACTGCGCGAAAAGCATGTATTCGTGCTTAAGACAACGAAACAAGCTGTTTTAGACCAAAACGAGCTAGATCTGAACACATCGGTTTTACAAGTGTCCGTGTGATACGCGTCAAAACGTTTTCTCTCATAACTGCGCGAAAAGCAGGTATTCTTGCTTAATACAACGAAACAAGCTGTTTTAGACCAAACGAGCTAGATCTGAACACATCGGTTTCACAAGTGTCCATGTGATACGCGTCAAAACTTTTTCTCTTATAACTGCGCGAAAAGCATGTATTCGTGCTTAATACAACGAAACAAGCTGTTTTAGACCGAAACGAGCTAGATCTGAACACATCGGTTTTACAAGTGTCCGTGTGATACGCGTCAAAACGTTTTCTCTCATAACTGCGCGAAAAGCATGTATTCGTGCTTAATACAACGAAACAAGCTGTTTTGGACCGAAACGAGCTAAATCTGAACACATCGGTTTTACAAGTGTCCATGTGATACGCGTCAAAACGTTTTCTCTCATAACTGCGCGAAAAGCATGTATTCGTGCTTAATATAACGAAACAAGCTGTTTTAGACCGAAACGAGCTAAATCTGAACACACATTCTACAAGTGTCCGTGTGATACGCGTCAAAACGTTTTCTCTCATAACTGCGCGAAAAGCATTTATTCGTGCTTAATACAACGAAACAAGCTGTTTTAGACCGAAACGAGCTAGATATGAACACTTCGGTCAAAACGTTTTCTCTCATAACTGCGCGGAAAGCATCTATTCTTGCTTAAAACAATGAAACAAGCTGTTTTAGACCGAAACGAGCTAAACCTGAACTCATCGGTTTTACAAGTGTCCATGTGATACGCGTCAAAACTTTTTCTCTGATAACTGCGCCGAAAGCATCTATTCTTGCTTAAAACAACGAAACAAGCTGTTTTAGACCGAAAAGAGCTAAATCTGAACACATCGTTTTTAGAAGTGTCCGTGTGATACGCGTCAAAACGTTTTCTCTCATAACTGCGCGAAAAGCATGTATTCGTGCTTAATACAACGAAACAAGCTGTTTTAGACCTTAACGAGCTAAATCTGAACACATCCGTTTTACAAGTGTTCATGTGATACGCGTCGAAAATTTTTCTCATATCTGCGCGGAAAGCATCTATTGCTTAAAACAACGAACAAGCTGTTTTAGACCGAAACGAGCTAGATCTGAACTCATCGGTTCTACAAGTGTCCATGTGATACGCGTACAAAACTTTTTCCCTCATAACTGCGCGAAAAGCATGTATTCGTGCTTAAAACAACGAAACAAGCTGTTTTAGACCAAAACGAGCTAGATATGAACACATCGGTTTTACAAGTGTCCATGTGATACCCGTCAAAACTTTTTCTCTGATAACTGCGCGGAAAGCATCTATTCTTGCTTAAAACAACGAAACAAGCTGTTCTAGACCGAAACGAGCTAAATCTGAACACATCGGTTTTACAAGTGTCCATGTGATACGCGTCAAAACTTTTTCTCATAACTGCGCGGAAAGCATCTATTCGTGCTTAAAACAACGAAACAAGCTGTTTTAGACCGAAACGAGCTAGATCTGAACACGTCGGTTTTACAAGTGTCCATGTGATACGCGTCAAAACTTTTTCTCTCATAACTGCGCGGAAAGCATCTATTCTTGCTTAAAACAACGAAACACGCTGTTTTGGACCGAAACGAGCTAAATCTGAACACATAGATTCTACAAGTGTCCGTGTGATACGCGTCAAAACGTTTTCTCTCATAACTGCGCGAAAAGCATGTATTCGTGCTTAATACAACGAAACAAGCTGTTTTGGACCGAAACGAGCTAAATCTGAACACATGGTTCTACAAGTGTCCGTGTGATACGCGTCAAAACGTTTTCTCTCATAACTGCGCGAAAAGCATGTATTCGTGCTTAATACAACGAAACAAGCTGTTTTAGACCGAAACGAGCTAAATCTGAACACATCGTTTTACAAGTGTCCGTGTGATACGCGTCAAAACGTTTTCTCTCATAACTGCGCGAAAAGCATGTATTCGTGCTTAAAACAACGAAACAAGCTGTTTTAGACCGAAACGAGCTAAATCTGAACACATCGATTTTACAAGTCCATGTGATACGCGTCAAAACTTTTTCTCTCATAACTGCGCGGAAAGCATCTATTCTTGCTTAAAACAACGAAACAAGCTGTTTTAGACCGAAACGAGCTAGATCTGAACACATCGGTTTTACAAGTGTCCATGTGATACGCGTCAAAACGTTTTCTCTCATAACTGCGCGAAAGCATCTATTCTTGCTTAAAACAACGAAACAAGCTGTTTTAGACCGAAACGAGCTAAATCTGAACACATCGGTTTTACAAGTGTCCGTGTGATACGCGTCAAAACGTTTTCTCTCATAACTGCGCGAAAAGCATGTATTCGTGCTTAAAACAACGAAACAAGCTGTTTTAGACCAAAACGAGCTAAATCTGAACACATCGGTTTTACAAGTGTCCATGTGATACGCGTCAAAACTTTTTCTCTATAACTGCGCGGAAAGCATCTATTCTGCTTAAAACAACGAAACAAGCTGTTTTAGACCGAAACGAGCTAAATCTGAACACATCGGTTCTACAAGTGTCCGTGTGATACGCGTCAAAACGTTTTCTCTCATAACTGCGCGAAAAGCATGTATTCGTGCTTAAAACAACGAAACAAGCTGTTTTAGACCAAAACGAGCTAGATCTGAACACATCGGTTTTACAAGTGTCTCATGTGATACGCGTCAAAACTTTTTCTCTGATAACTGCGCGGAAAGCATCTATTCTTGCTTAAAACAACGAAACAAGCTGTTTTAGACCGAAACGAGCTAAATCTGAACACATCGGTTTTACAAGTGTCCATGTGATACGCGTCAAAACGTTTTCTCTCATAACTGCGCGAAAAGCATCTATTCTGCTTAATACAACGAAACAAGCTGTTTTAGACCGAAACGAGCTAGATCTGAACACATCGGTTTTACAAGTGTCCATGTGATACGCGTCAAAACTTTTTCTCTCATAACTGCGCGAAAAGCATGTATTCGTGCTTAAAACAACGAAACAAGCTGTTTTAGACCGAAACGAGCTAAATCTGAACACATCGGTTTTACAAGTGTCCATGTGATACGCGTCAAAACTTTTTCTCTCATAACTGCGCGGAAAGCATCTATTCTTGCTTAAAACAAAGAAACAAGCTGTTTTAGACCGAAACGAGCTAAATCTGAACACATCGGTTTTACAAGTGTCCATGTGATACGCGTTAAAACTTTTTCTCTGATAACTGCGCGGAAAGCATCTATTCTTGCTTAAAACAACGAAACAAGCTGTTTTAGACCGAAACGAGCTAAATCGGAACACAGATTCTACAAGTGTCCGTTTGATACGCGTCAAAACGTTTTCTCATAACTGCGCGAAAAGCATGTATTGGTGCCTAAAACATCGAACAAGCTGTTTTAGACCGAAACGAGCTAAATCTGAACACATCGGTTTTACAAGTGCATGTGATACGCATCAAAACTTTTTCCCTGCTAACTGCGCGAAAAGCATGTATTCGTGCTTAAAACAACGATACAAGCTGTTTTAGACCAAAACGAGCTAAATCTGAACACATCGGTTTTACAAGTATCCATGTGATACGCGTCAAAAGTTTTTCTCTTATAACTGCGCGAAAAGCATCTATTCGTGCTTAATACAACGAAACAAGCTGTTTTAGACCGAAACGAGCTAAATCTGAACCCATCCGTTTTACAAGTGTTCACGTGATACGCGTCAAAACTTTTTCTCTCATAACTGCGCGGAAAGCATCTATTCTTGCTTAAAACAACGAAACAAGCTGTTTTAGACCGCAACGAGCTAAGTCTGAACACAGATTCTACAAGATTCCGTGTGATACGCGTTAAAACGTTTTCTCTCAACCTCGCGAAAAGCATTTATTCATGCTTAATACAACGAAACACGCTGTTTTAGAACGAAACGAGCTAAATCTGAACACATCGGTTTTACAAGTGTCCGTGTGATACGCGTCAAAACGTTTTCTCTCATAACGGCGCGAAAAGCATGTATTCGTGCTTAAAACAACGAACAAGCTGTTTTAGACCGAAACGAGCTAAATCTGAACACATCGGTTCTACAAGTGTCCATGTGATACGCGTCAAAACTTTTTCTCTCATAACTGCGCGAAAAGCATTTATTCGTGCTTAAAACAACGAAACAAGCTGTTTTAGACCGAAACGAGCTAGATCTGAACACATCGGTTTTACAAGTGTCATGTGATACCGTCAAAACTTTTTCTCTGATAACTGCGCGGAAAGCATCTATTCTTGCTTAAAACAACGAAACAAGCTGTTTTAGACCGAAACGAGCTAAATCTGAACACATCGATTCTACAAGTGTCCGTGTGATACGCGTCAAAACTTTTTCTCATAACTGCGCGAAAAGCATGTATTCGTGCTTAAAACAACGAAACAAGCTGTTTTAGACCAAAACGAGCTAAATCTGAACACATCGGTTTTACAAGTATCCATGTGATACGCGTCAAAACTTTTTCTTCTTCATAACTGCGCGAAAAGCATGTATTCGTGCTTAAAACAACGAAACAAGCTGTTTTAGACCGAAACGAGCTAAATCTGAACACATCGGTTTTACAAGTGTCCATGTGATAAGCGTCAAAACGTTTGCTCTCATAACTGCGCGAAAAGTATGTATTCGTGCTTAAGACAACGAAACAAGCTGTTTTAGACCAAAACGAGCTAGATCTGAACACATCGGTTTTACAAGTGTCCGTGTGATACGCGTCAAAACGTTTTCTCTCATAACTGCGCGAAAAGCAGGTATTCTTGCTTAATACAACGAAACAAGCTGTTTTAGACCAAAACGAGCTAGATCTGAACACATCGGTTTCACAAGTGTCCATGTGATACACGTCAAAACTTTTTCTCTTATAACTGCGCGAAAAGCATGTATTGGTGCTTAATACAACGAAACAAGCTGTTTTAGACCAAAACGAGCTAGATCTGAACACATCGGTTTTACAAGTGTCCGTATAATACGCGTCAAAACGTTTTCTCTCATAACTGCGCGAAAAGCATGTATTCGTGCTTAATACAACGAAACAAGCTGTTTTGGACCGAAACGAGCTAAATCTGAACACATCGGTTTTACAAGTGTCCATGTGATACGCCTCAAAACGTTTTCTCTCATAACTGCGCGAAAAGCATGTATTCGTGCTTGATATAACGAAACAAGCTGTTTTAGACCGAA
Source organism: Amblyomma americanum (assembly GCA_030143305.2). NCBI lineage: Eukaryota > Metazoa > Arthropoda > Arachnida > Ixodida > Ixodidae > Amblyomma > Amblyomma americanum. The sequence continues at coordinate 12,201 of JARKHS020016753.1, forward strand.
ACGAGCTAAATCTGAACACACATTCTACAAGTGTCCGTGTGATACGCGTCAAAACGTTTTCTCTCATAACTGCGCGAAAAGCATTTATTCGTGCTTAATACAACGAAACAAGCTGTTTTAGACCGAAACGAGCTAGATATGAACACTTCGGTCAAAACGTTTTCTCTCATAACTGCGCGGAAAGCATCTATTCTTGCTTAAAACAATGAAACAAGCTGTTTTAGACCGAAACGAGCTAAACCTGAACTCATCGGTTTTACAAGTGTCCATGTGATACGCGTCAAAACTTTTTCTCTGATAACTGCGCCGAAAGCATCTATTCTTGCTTAAAACAACGAAACAAACTGTTTTAGACCGAAAAGAGCTAAATCTGAACACATCGTTTTTAGAAGTGTCCGTGTGATACGCGTCAAAACGTTTTCTCTCATAACTGCGCGAAAAGCATGTATTCGTGCTTAATACAACGAAACAAGCTGTTTTAGACCTTAACGAGCTAAATCTGAACACATCCGTTTTACAAGTGTGCATGTGATACGCGTCGAAAATTTTTCTCATATCTGCGCGGAAAGCATCTATTGCTTAAAACAACGAACAAGCTGTTTTAGACCGAAACGAACTAAATCTGAACTCATCGGTTCTACAAGTGCATGTGATACGCGTAAAAAACTTTTTCCCTGATAACTGCGCGAAAAGCATGTATTCGTGCTTAAAACAACGAAACAAGCTGTTTTAGACCAAAACGAGCTAGATATGAACACATCGGTTTTACAAGTGTCTATGTGATACCCGTCAAAACTTTTTCTCTGATAACTGCGCGGAAAGCATCTATTCTTGCTTAAAACAACGAAACAAGCTGTTCTAGACCGAAACGAGCTAAATCTGAACACATCGGTTTTACAAGTGTTCATGTGATACGCGTCAAAACTTTTTCTCATAATTGCGCGGAAAGCATCTATTTCTTAAAACAACGAAACAAGCTGTTTTAGACCGAAACGAGCTAGATCTGAACACGTCGGTTTTACAAGTGTCCATGTGATACGCGTCAAAACTTTTTCTATCATAACTTCGCGGAAAGCATATATTCTTGCTTAAAACAACGAAACACGCTGTTTTGGACTGAAACGAGCTAAATCTGAACACATAGATTCTACAAGTGTCCGTGTGATACGCGTTAAAACTTTTTCTCTGATAACTGCGCGGAAAGCATCTATTCTTGCTTAAAACAACGAAACAAGCTGTTTTAGACCGAAACGAGCTAAATCTGAACACAGATTCTACAAGTGTCCGTGTGATACGCGTCAAAACGTTTTCTCTCATAACTGCGCGAAAAGCATGTATTCGTGCTTAATACAACGAAACAAGCTGTTTTAGACCGAAACGAGCTAAATCTGAACACATCGGTTTTACAAGTGCCTGTGATACGCGTCAAAACTTTTTCTCATAACTGCGCGAAAAGCATGTATTCGTGCTTAAAACAACGAACAAGCTGTTTTAGACCGAAACGAGCTAAATCTGAACACATCGGTTTTACAAGTATCCATGTGATACGCGTCAAAACTTTTTCTTTTATAACTGCGCGAAAAGCATGTATTCGTGCTTAAGACAACGAAACAAGCTGTTTTAGACCAAGACGAGCTAGATCTGAACACATTGGTTTAACAAGTGTCCGTGTGATACGCGTCAAAACGTTTTCTCTCATAACTGCGCGGAAAGCATCTATTCTTGCTTAAGACAACGAAACAAGCTGTTTTAGACCAAAACGAGCTAGATCTGAACACATCGGTTTTACAAGTGTCCATGTGATACGCGTCAAAACGTTTTCTCTCATAACTGCGCGGAAAGCATCTATTCTTGCTTAATACAACGAAACAAGCTGTTTTAGACCGAAACGAGCTAAATCTGAACACATCGGTTTTACAAGTGTCCATGTGATACGCGTCAAATCTTTTTCTCTATTACTGCGCGGAAAGCATCTATTCGTGCTTAAAACAACGAAACAAGCTGTTTTAGACCGAAACGAGCTAAATCTGAACACATCGGTTTCTACAAGTGTCCATGTGATACGCGTCAAAACTTTTTCTCTTATAACTGCGCGAAAAGCATGTATTCGTGCTTAATACAACGAAACAAGCTGTTTTAGACCAAAACGAGCTAGATCTGAACACATCGGTTTTACAAGTGTCCGTATGATACGCGTCAAAACGTTTTCTCTCATAACTGCGCGAAAAGCATGCTATTCGTGCTTAATACAACGAAACAAGCTGTTTTAGACCGAAACGAGCTAAATCTGAACACATCGGTTTTACAAGTGTCCTGTGATACGCGTCAAAACGTTTTCTCTGCATAACTGCGCGAAAAGCATCTATTCGTGCTTAAAACAACGAAACAAGCTGTTTTAGACCGAAACGAGCTAAGATCTGAACACACGATTCTACAAGTGTCCGTGTGATACGCGTCAAAACGTTTTCTCTCATAACTGCGCGAAAAGCATTTATTCGTGCTTAATACAACGAAACAAGCTGTTTTAGACCGAAACGAGCTAGATCTGAACACATCGGTCATGCAAACGTTTTTCTCTCATAACTGCGCGGAAAGCATCTATTCTTGCTTAAAACAATGAAACAAGCTGTTTTAGACCGAAACGAGCTAAATCTGAACACATCGGTTTTACAAGTGTCCGTGTGATACGCGTCAAAACGTTTTCTCTCATAACTGCGCGAAAAGCATGTATTCGTGCTTAAAACAACGAAACAAGCTGTTTTAGACCGAAACGAGCTAAATCTGAACACATCGGTTTTACAAGTGTCCATGTGATACGCGTCAAAACTTTTTCTCATAACTGCGCGGAAAGCATCGTATTCTGCTTAAAACAACGAAACAAGCTGTTTTAGACCGAAACGAGCTAGATCTGAACACATCGGTTTTACAAGTGTCCATTTGATACGCGTCAAAACTTTTCTCTCATAACTGCGCGAAAAGTATGTATTCGTGCTTAAGACAACGAAACAAGCTGGTTTAGACCAAAACGAGCTAGATCTGAACACATCGGTTTTACAAGTATCCATGTGATACGCTTCAAAACTTTTTCTCTCATAACTGCGCGGAAAGCATCTATTCTTGCTTAAAACAAAGAAACAAGCTGTTTTAGACCGAAACGAGATAAATCTGAACACATCGGTTTTACAAGTGTCCATGTGATACGCGTCAAAACTTTTTCTCTTATTACTGCGCGAAAGCATGTATTCGTGCTTAAAACAACGAAACAAGCTGTTTTAGACCAAAACGAGCTAGATCTGAACACATCGGTATTACAAGTGTCCATGTGATACGCGTCAAACCTTTTTCTCTCATAACTGCGCATAAAGCATCTGTTCTTGCTTAAAACAACGAAACAAGCTGTTTTAGACCAAAACGAGCTAAATCTGAACACATCGGATTTACAAGTATCCATGTGATACGCGTCAAAACGTTTTCTTTTATAACTGCGCGAAAAGCATGTATTCGTGCTTAAAACAACGAAACAAGCTGATTTAGACCAAGACGGGCTAGATTTGAACACATCGGTTTTACAAGTGTCCGTGTGACACGCGTCAAAACGTTCTCTCTCATAACTGAGCGAAAAGCATGCATTCGTGCTTAATACAACGAAACAAGCTGTTTTAGACTGAAACGAGCTAAATCTGAACACATCGGTTTTACAAGTGTCCATGTGATACGCGTGAAAACGTTTTCTCTCATAACTGCGCGGAAAGCGTCTATTCTTGCTTAAAACAACGAAACAAGCTGTTTTAGACCGAAACGAGCGAAATCTGAATACATCAGTTTTACAATGTCCATGTGGTACGCGTCAAAACTTTTTCTCTTATAGCTGCGAGAAAAGCATATATTCTTGCTTAAAACAACGAAACAAGCTGTTTTAGACCGAAACGAGCTAAATCTGAACACATCGGTTTTACAAGTGTCCATGTGATACGCGTCAAAACGTTTTCTCTCATAACTGCGCGAAAAGCATGTATTCGTGCTTAAAACAACGAAACAAGCTGTTTTAGACCGAAACGAGCTAAATCTGAACACATCGGTTTTACAAGTGTCCATGTGATACGCGTCAAAACTTTTTCTCTCATAACTGCGCGAAAAGCATGTATTCGTGCTTAATACAACGAAACAAGCTGTTTTAGACCTAAACGAGCTAAATCTGAACACATCGGTTTTACAAGTGTCCATGTGATACGCGTCAAAACTTTTTCTCATAACTGCGCGGAAAGCATCTATTCTTGCTTAAAACAACGAAACAAGCTGTTTTAGACCGAAACGAGCTAAATCTGAACACATCGGTTTTACAAGTGTCCATGTGATACAGCGTCAAAACTTTTTCTCTCATAACTGCGCGAAAAGTATGTATTCGTGCTTAAGACAACGAAACAAGCTGTTTTAGACCAAAACGAGCTAGATCTGAACACATCGGTTTTACAAGTGTCCGTGTGATACGCGTCAAAACGTTTTCTCTCATAACTGCGCGAAAAGCATGTATTCTTGCTTAATACAACGAAACAAGCTGTTTTTTAATAAGACCTTTGCACAAAAAAGGCTCTAAAAGAGATTTTAATAATTACAGGCCAATTGCGATCTTGTCCGCCATCGCTTGTATCATGGAGAAAATTGTACACGTCTGCATGACGTCCTTTTGTTATAAGTACCATC
>JARKHS020016754.1:0-15704 GCA_030143305.2 Amblyomma americanum
AAAAAAACGCTACTATGTAGCATGCAATATATTATTGTATTTTGAGGTGCTTGAATGAGCCGCGCTATGTGGCTGCAAAGCTATCGAAAAAATGTATACATGCCCAGAAAGAGCCAAATAATTTATTTTTACCGAGAGCAGTTGCATGAAGCTGTCCTCAAAACATCTTCAACGTTCGCTGATACAGCACAGCTCACCGGTGTTTGTGTACCTCGCCTCCAATAGATGCAACGGATAGCGGCAGGGATTCGAACCCGCGTCCTTAAGCTTACATGTCGAACGCCAGGCTACTAAATCACCGCATAGGCTACAAAGCTGATTAGATAGAGAGGACATAGCATTAGCGATAAATAACGTGCACGAAGGGACAGACTACAACACAAACGCTAGACCTCAAGTTGAGGTCTATCTTAATACCACCTAGCCCAGCTTTCTGCCTTAGATAAGCAGTTTAAATAGCTTTAATAGGCATAACTGTTACATTATTCTCAGCTTATTCCAATGCTGGCTTACATGGACGATTAAAAGGCAGCAGTGAGGAAAGAGAATTCAACAGACGTCGCAGGGAATACGAGTAGAAACAGTCAGCAACGCAGCACTGTCTGCACCGTCAACATGCATGTCTTGTTTATATACAGGCCGTCGTCACAAACACGTAGTGTTCTGCTGTGTGACAGCAGGTGAACATTCATAATCCGTGGTAGTAAAGGTGCCGTTGAGATCCGGGCTTGAGGTCGATTCATTCTGTGTCCTCTCATTGATGTCGACATTGTACCTGCATGAGGGTGAAAACGCAGTACACGTTTGTGTGCATTGCAGTCTGGCGACGCCTGCTAACAAAACAATTGGAGGGGACACTTAAGCACTGCCGTGAGGGCCTGACGCCATGGCGTTAACGGGTTAAAGAGACACTGAAGAGAAATTGATCTTGGCTTGTATCGATACAATACCAGCTCCTAAACACAAAAACACCACTTTTCTGAACACAAAGCTCTTGAAAGGTAGAAAAGAGGAAGGAATAAAGTACAGGTATCGCCGCAAAATGCCAATCTCGCAGGTACCTCGCACTCGCACTCGCAATTTCGCAGGCCAATCTCGCAGGTGTGATGACGAAATAGGAGAAAAGATACTACAGGTCTCCGAGGCTGACAAACGTGCATGAAGGCTACGTGTTTGATCGATATTGAAGTAGTATATAAGTTTCGTTTTGAAACTGCCAGTGAATTTTTATCAAACTAGGAAGACGGAAAAAGACAACCTCAATTTTGGAAGCCAAAGAAAACCTGCAAATGGCAGCACAATAGGCGGCCAGCTGGGCTTCGTATGCTTTAATAAGGAGTCCGAATTGATGTACAGCTAATGCCAAGTATGTTACTTTTGTTCATTTCCTTTTTTTTTATCCGTCGAAGTGCTAACATGTTGCGTACCACTGCAATGCCCTTGTGGGGTGCGTCGGCCTCGTCAAGCCTTCCCAATGGCTTTTTGTCGGCGCACCCAACATCGTCATGATGTTAAATAAACATGATTGATTGAATGATTGATTGATTGATTGATTGATTGATTGATTGATTGATTGATTGATTGATTGATTGATTGATTGATTGATTGATTTTTAGGTGCTTCGCCGCTATGCGTTCTGCGTGCCCGCATGGTTTCGTTATGCGCCTCGATTTACAAGCGCGGAGCAGCAGAAGACCACCAAGAGCCTCTTTAAGTGTTCCTCGGACAAAGTTCGTGCAACGGCAAACAACTGCGACGATGAGGTAGAATTGCGTATAGTCAATGTTCAACGCGCCTCCGCGTTAGCAAACGCACCGCTCGGCGTGTTCGCTTCTTCAACGTACCAAGACGCTGGGCTGTATGACCAGCCCTACGAAGACTATTATTAAAGAATTTAAATATGCCCGCAAAAACCAGTCGCTACACATTAGTCGTGACGGTGGCTCGGCGGTGACAGCGACACTGCCGGTTCCTCGGTACTAGGACTTTCTTGCCAGACCCCGCCAAATCAGCCCTCAAAAGCATCGCGCGCTGTATGCCGCCGCGAGACAGGCACGTTTAACGTCCAGTGTCTCGACCGCTAGCAGCAGCGACCGCAGCCGGAGGAGAGACCTGAGTCCTGCTTCACTGAAGACGGCCCGTGATGAACGATGGAATGCGACCAAGAGACTTCAGCGGCGGGCTCAAGAAACCGAAGAACAACGTGCCGTTTGCCTACAGAATAGGCGTAAGAGTGACGCGACCCCTCCAATCCTTGGATAGCCTCGGTGCCGAAAGCAAACATGGACCTACAGGTCATATTGGACGTTTATGCCTGTGCTTCATACGTTGTGGAATATGTGAACAAGTCCAACCGGAGTTTCACACTTGCTTTCGCTACATATATCCTGGCATAGCCGAACTAAGCCACTGCCATTTTTGGGGGGAAAGGAAATAGCGCAGTGTCTGTCTCACGTATCGGCGAACACCTGAACCGCGCCGTAAGGGAAGGGATAAAGGAGGGAGTGAAAGAAGAAAGGAAGAAAGATGTGCCGTAGTGAAGGTCTCCGGGGTAATTTCGACCATCTGGGGATCTTTAGCGTGCACTGACATCGCACAGCACACGGGTGCCTTAGCGTTTCGCCTCGATCGAAACGCGGCCACTGCGGTCGGGTTCGAACCCGGGAACGCCGGATCAGTAGCCGAGCTATCGGATTTTACTGACAAATAGAATTCGATACCGGTGTCCTCAGTGTCCCTTTAAGGCCCCTATAGGCGGAATTGATCATTCTCTACATAACATTCATAGACTCCTGAGGAGCCTCATGCCATTCCTTACGCAGTGGTACAGCGGTTAAGCGATGGCAGGTGTTACCTCCGGTAGGGCTTGTGCGACCCATGTTGCTCTTCCCCAGAAACCTCTCGCGACCAGTCATTAACTGCCACCTGCCACGGTACGCAGTTTGCTCACAATCCGTTGGGTAGGTTGTGATGACGGCCCAAGGTAACGTGGGTCTTTCGCTCACGGTCAACGACGCCGACGACGACACCGGGACCCGCTGCGGTGGCTCAGTGGTTTAGGCACTCGGCTACTGATGCGGAGTTCCCGTGGTCTAACCCGACCGCGGCGGCTGCGTTTCGATGGAGGTGAAACGCTAAGGCGCCCGTGTGCTGCGATGTCAGTGCACGTTAAAGATCCCCAAGTGGTCGCAATTATTTCGAAGCCCTCCACTACGGCATCTCTTTCTTGCTTCCTTTAACTCCCTCCTTTATCCTGTAGGCTTAACGCCTCAGGAGCGAAGGAAACGAGACCACCGCTACGAGCAGACACCAGAACAGAATTGCCTAGCCGTGGCTGCACAAGCCACGACCAGGTGCCGTCTTTATTCTCTTCGCAGGGTGGCGCGCGCTAGCCGGGTTGTCGGCGCCGCCCAAGAGAGGGCGCTACAGGGCCCCCCGCCTAGACGAAGTCGAAACGGACGGAGGGCCGGCGATGGCACTCGAGCGCTAGGTTAGGCGGCGCTGGGAGTCGTTCCAGGGCTGGTCCGGGAGGCGAGGGCCGCTACAGGGCTCCCCCCTCCTTCCTAGACGATTAGTCGGTATCAGTCAAGAGTCGTGCAGGCCGGCCGAGGTCTGAAGGTGAGGCTCAGGAGGGCGACTCTGGCTGTGGCATTGAGGCCGAACTTTCGGAGGGCGTCGAGGGACGCGGAGGGGCAGGTGAATAAGATTGGTCAGCCTGCGAAGTACACCCAGTGCCGGTGGTTCAGGTGCAGCGAGATTCCAGGCAGGGGAGTGGATGTGCTGCACTGCTCGGGGCTGCTGGGACACGCTTACAGCCAGCCTTGGAGCGATTGGCTTGAACGTGACGGGCGGCCGCACGAGTGGCGCCCTTGCCACTGGCGCCGAGCCGTGCACGTAGGAGGACGCCGGCGAGGCAGCGGCAATCGGAGGCGCCTGGAGTGGCGAAGCTGCCGGGAGGGTCTGGGCCGCTGGGAGGGCCGAGACTGCCGAGAGGACTGGGGCCGTCAGGAAAGCCGGGGCCGTCGGGATGCCAAGGGGCGGCGGGACGACAGGCACCGGTTCAGCGTCGTTGTTCGGCAAAATGAGGCGGGTGACTATCACCATGCTTTGTGCCGCTGTCACCGGTTTCGCCTTCTCATCCTGCTTCAAGGAATGTTTGGAGCGTTGGGGACCTTTGCAGGGCCTGAGGCTATGCTGGGGCTTGGCCGAGAGCTCGTGAGAATCAGCCGGCCGCGGCTGCGACAGCGCTGCAGAGGCCTGTTGCGCCGAGCCAGACGGAGGTGCCGAAAAACGCGACTCGCAGACAGGCACAGAGCGGTCCTTAGTGTCCTGAGGCTTTGGCAAGAACGGCAATGGTGGACGAGGTGGTGGGGACTGGGCCAAATGAATCTCTGGATGGGCACTGCTGCAATGGGGCGCGTCCAAAGAAGCGGAGAAGGCAGGTGTGGGAGTAGTAGTTGCGGCAACGCGGATGGTGAGCCTACCTCGTGAGTCGTGACGATGGACAGCGGGGCCGGAGATGCTGAGCTGGAGTGGTGTGGAGGCGGACGGGGGCTGCCGAGGCGGGCAGTGCTGTGGCGAAGGCGGCGTGGGCGAGAGCGAGGCTGTTGCTGCGCCAGCTGCTGGTGGCGGCGACAGCGGGTCTGCAGAGTCGTAGACAGTCAGAGGGCAGTAGGAGACGCCGAAGTCCGCCAGAATGGCAGCGCGCTGCTCGTCGTACGGCCGGCAGCCCAAGGCAGGGCAGACGAGCCGGCGCAGCAGGTCGGACGGGAGGATATCGCAGAGGACGGCGTGATTGAACGGCTGGATGGTGATGCCGTTCAGGTACAGCGCCGCCTCGAATTGAGCGAACCACCCGCCGACGCCTTGAGGCCGGAACGCCGGAAGCGGAGGGTCGAAGGCTGGGTTCTGCCAGTAAGCCATCCAGGAACGCAGCTGAGGGCGAAGGTGCGGCTCGACGGGTCACCACAATGTAGGCTTAACGCCTCAGGACCGAAGGAAATGAGACCACCGCTACGAGCAGACACCACAACAGAATTGTTGTTGTTGTTGTTAGCCTATCAAAAGATGGCACATACCCACACTGGGGGATCGGCCAAGAATCGGGTGGCTATTCAACTGAACTCAGTTAACAAAAAGGAAAAGCACGTGGGAGCATAACACCGGTGAATTTTTCGTCATGAACAGAAAAGGGGTGAGTGTTTTGATTTTAAAATTTGAAGAATAATAATAGAGTGATTAAATATTAATGATTTAGTCAAAATGTAATAACTGATAGAAAAGAAAAGGTTGAAACACTTAGCAAGGCAGTCGGTGAGATTCTATCAGGAAATTTTGAACAGCGGTGCAAACAGATCTGTGGCTGAACCCAAATGTGGTGGCGCCAAATGACAGCAAGAGCGGGCTGCTCAAACTAAGGCCAAGATGCTGCAAGGGCTCCTCCAGCAACCTTTTTCTCAGTGAGTTGAATCGGCGACAATACAGCCAAAAATGTTCAATGGATTCTGGCTCACGGCAAAATGCACAAAGGGGAGAGAGCGCCAAACCCGACTTGTGTAAATAGAAATTTAGAGGGGGGATGCGGCAGCGTAGCCTCGTCAGTGATACTTCAAGCTGCCGAGAGCAACAAATTTTCCTGTTCCAATAATATTTAAGGTGCTCATAATCCGCCGATGTTAAAAGTGATGTGTCTTGCCCAGCCGTGGCTGCACGAGCAACGACCAGGTGCCGTTTTTATTCTCTTCGCAGGGTGGCGCGCGCTAGCCGGGTTGTCGGCGCCGCCCAAGAGAGGGCGCTACAATCCCTTCTCTTATAGGGAGCCTACATACATGCCGCCTGGCTTGGGGAGGGGGCGCGACATGTAGGCTCCCTACCCGCGACAATATGTATACTAAAAGCAGTTTACAAGGAGAACAACGTTCCTGTGAATAGTTGGTGCTGAAACTATGGCGGACATTGCGTCGCGGAAAGTTTTGTAACGTGAATTTAGACTTCCGGGTCGTTCTTGTGGTTTCGTTTCTGTGGGTCAGAAGTGCGGTTTCGAACTTTTTCTCATCACTACTACCGCTCACACCACTGGAAAAAGGGTGCTGTGCGCTGCCTCAAACAGCTTTCAAGTAACGGGATGCAACATGTTCCGTGTGCCGTCAAATAGTGAGCGGTGAAAACAGTTTGCCTTTGCGATCCGCTGACAGACTGCCTGCGACGTACTCCGCCAAAGAAGGCTTTGCTTCGAGCATTTTGTTAGCGGTAAATGTTTTAAGAATGTTGTGGAAGTTATAGAATTTTGTAAAGTTGGTCATGGCGGGGTATCGTTGACTGACGTACGTTGCAGGACGCAGTGTCTCGTGTGTTGACTGGGCATTTGTTGCATTGTAAATTCTTATATTAGGATATTTTTTACCAACTGTATGGCCAGATTGAAATACGTTTTCGGCAGCAGACCAACGGGTATGAGCACGCAGCAAATGTGGAGAAATTACAAGCAAGGTGTTACATTAAAGTACCCTGTTTTTTGGACCCAAATGGTGCAATTGTCTTTCTTCACGTCCTCTGTGCGGAGTGGGAGGATGACGGACAACCTGATCGCATTAGAGAGATACAAGAATTATTTACAGTAATTCCTTTCATACTGACTCAATTATGAAAAAAACTCACAGCATGGTTACGACCATGTAACTCGAGATTCAGCGATAGCTGGTGCAGTAGTCATGTGATGCACCCTTGCACTGGCATGCGGCTGTTCCAAACGGAGCCGCCCGTAGGCTTCTGCGACCCAGGCTGACCGTGACATAAAGTGAGTGCGTTAAAGACCGGTGGATGCGCTAACGACCTCCACCTGGTATGATGTCATTAACGCACCAACCGTTTACGCCGACGGCGATGCGCAAGCCAGGGATATGCGCCTAAGAGCTATCGCCCTATAACTCCACTTCAACTCAGGGTGGCATATAACTTTAAAAAGCAACAGCGACGATAGTCTAGCGGTTTTCACCTTTCGTTGTACAGCATGTACGAGAGCTTATATCTGATACAGGTATCCTTAAAAGTAAATCTTGCTGTGCAGGAAAGCATAATTTCCTAACTGTCATGTGCTGAACAAGCATGCGGAGTAAATGTCTACCTATACAGCTTACATGTGATGCATTGCACGCTTGCATACAGCTATATTGCACTGAACGTTTTCAATGTTTTGTCACTTCAAGATCTCCTGAATATGCTTCAGGAAGGAAATCAGGTGCTGGCAGAAAGGGGCTTCCTTCTTCATGAAGTGTTTTGAGATTCATCATGCCTCCTTTCGCACTTGCCAGGCAGCAGCTTTTAGAAATGGAGGTAACGTACCCGAAGAACATGTTGCCCTCCAGAATCATCACTGAGAAGGTCGTTGGCGATTTCAAGAAGTGCAACATGCTGCAACATGCTGCCTCTCCCGTGTCTTTTTAATTAACCCTGTCCTTTGCCAGCTGCACCCGCCCACCTAACCTTCTGCCGCCCCCTATCAAGAAAAAATCTCCGCGTGTCGATGGAATTGCATAACCAGGCCTGGGGTGCGTCCTGATCTCGGTGACCAGAACCGACAACGCACTCCCTCACCAGAACAGGTGGTGTAGTAATTGGCCACAGCCTTTCACGAACAACCCAATTAACCCTCAGCCCTCAGTACCCAGCGGCTGCGGAGCAACTGACAACGGCGGCGGTCAGGCCTGTGACGCAGAGGAGGGTGATAAGAATATCTGGCTCCGGACAGGCCGCCATTGGAATCTGAACCTGGCAACGTTTAGCGCTAGAACCTTTAGTGGGGCTAGCCTAGAAGTGCTGTTAGAGGAAATAGCGGGACACAAATGGGATGTCATAGGGCTTAGTGAAGTTAGGAGCACAAGCACACTGGGTGAGAATGTCGGAGGCGACGATGGGATGATAGTCGTCGGCTACGATGAAGACCCACAGGAAAATGCACCGCAAGCCAGTGTCGAGAGTGAGAGACCGCAGACCATAAGTGGCACACAGAGGATGTCCAGTTGACTTAGAAGCCAACTGGACTTGTAACCCACTTCTAAACCACCTACCCCCCCCCCCCCCCCGCCCCGTGACCCCACCCGACCCGTGTCGGCGAGGAAGTGCAGGCCGGAAACGCGCTCCAGGACTAAGAAGACGTGGCCGGGTCACATGCCGCGTCAGTGATCTCACATCGCGTTTCCCGACCAATCGCATCGGGAAGTGCACTGGTAGGCACGGTGCTGGAAAGACGATGATACCAGCACATAATTGAGGTCGACGACTGGCGCGAGCATGGGACGCTCGGGGATGGAGAAGCCAGGACGTGGGGAGGAACCATGCTTGCATTGGAGGGCGTCCGCAGGGCTTCGAGAGAAGTGGCAAGCTGGTCTATCTGGGCCACTGAGAGGGACGTAACAGAAGACTGATGTGGAAGCGAGAGCGGCGACGCAAAGAGTCAGCCAGCCCCCAGCCACCCTCCACCAGCCCTCAACCAGCTTCAGCCATGAATCAATTCACCCTCGGCCGTTCTCAGCCTTAGCCGACCCCCCCCCCTCCAGCCTCACACAGCCAGCCAGCTTCAGCCAGCCATCCTAATGCACCTACCCAACCAGCTTCAGCAGGCCAACCTGTTCCATCTACCCAGATAACCGCCTAGCCAGCCTGATCCTGTCTCAGCCAGCCTTAGGCACCTACCAATCCACCCTCAGCACGGCACCTAACCAGCCTCGACCAATCTCAGCCAGCCTTCGAAGCCATCCTCATCCAAGACCATAAGGAGGGCCTCATGGCTGCCGCACAGGTGTCATCAGCAGGCAACGCCTCCGCTCTGCGGCGCTGGTCTGACGGTATCCAGGCTTACATACGCGTCTTAAGGCCTTGGGTGTGGGCGAAGAATTATACTGCGCAATGCTCTACCATCTCGTGCTCCAGGCTGTACCGAACGACCTGAGCCTGCTGTACAAGATGATGGCTTCGAAGGACGCAGAGGGCTCCAGCAACAGCAACGCCTCCACCAGCGACACCAGCTCCGAGACAGGAACAGAGTCGGTGCATAAGAAAGAGCTAAGCGCACTTCTGGAATTCCTTCGGATCGATGTTGAGAGCCGAGAAAGGGTGGGCAGGGAGCAACCTAATGTGCAGCCGGTAAGTCTATGTCCCGTAATCAGGCGCACAAACTGGTGAAGAGTGCAGCATATACTGGCAAGCCTAGACACTCGTCAGAGGCAGCCTTGCATGGCACAATGAAGGACGTGGAAGCTTTCTGTGCAAGTAGAAACGGCATGCAGCGGAGAGTTGCGCCGCCGCAAGGGAGCTGTCGGAGAAGAAACGCATGTTACGGGAGCACGGCCGATATATCCGATGTACAAGGCCGAAATATGCGGGGAGGATGTGCAAGAGCATGCTATCTTGCAGCAAGCGTCGCGGCTGGTATGCCTCAACGATGTGTGGCCCGACCTTCATTCCCGACCGGTGAGACGCTCGATCGCATGAAACACTGTAGGGCGTAAAGGGCAGCGCTGTTCCGGTCAGCCTGCAAGCAACGCAGTGCGGCGCGACACCGAATGTCTGCTCCAAACTGTGACAGCATGGGCCAAGAGTCAGAAGAAGAGAAAATTGACTAGAATTGTATTTGACATTGGTAGCCAGCGCTCCTTTGTTACCGAACAGCTATCAAAGGAGCTGAACTGCAAGCTGTTCAGTGCCGAAATCCTTACAGTCGACGTGTTTGGAGGCGATAAACAAGAATGTACTTTTCGACGAGTTCAGCTGACTGCGAAGTAGGCGAAATAACAGAAGGTACGACATTGCCGCTCTCGAAAGACCTATTAATTGTGAACAGGATCTCCCAAGCAGAGACGAAAGTATCTTGGAAAAGTTAGACGACTTGGGCTGCAGTTTAGGCGATGACCTCCAAGAATTAGAACATCGCAAAGTCGACATTCTGATCGGATCGGACCACTACTAGGAGAAATATCGCACAAAGCATCTGGCGCGACCGAAGGACCAGAATGCCCTAACGCGGCGAACACCGTTTTGGTGGGCTCACTTCTCTAAATCGCAGTGATAAAGCTGATGGTTTATTGTTGGGGAGGTTCAGTGGCTGCTAGCTGCAGTTAACCATCAGCAGAACTCTGGTCACCACTAACAGTCGAGAGGCTGCATTCAGGCCATTCCTAAGAGAATCGACCGGCGGAAGCACTCCCACGGTGCCGCTCTCAACATTTGAAGGCACGTAAGCGCAAAAGCGTGCTCCGACCAGGGAAGGACGATCGTCTCATCGAACCGTTTTACGGCAACTCGCGAGAACACCTTCTCCACCGATCACATGGTCTATTGGCCGTCAGTATCGCTAATGTAAATCTCAGTCATTGTAAAGCGAAAGCTTTAATATATATATATATATATATATTGTAGGGGTGTGTTTATTCGGTGAACCCAGATGATTCCAGCCGCTCAGGGGAGACTCGCAGCGAAGCGTCAGGCGTGGCGAAAGAGCAAGGCAGCGAACAACTTCTTCGTCCTTGAGAGCGGCAGCACGCGACGCATGTCAGTGGTTATATCGATGAAGATTACCACACTACAGTTTCCCCCCCGGGCAGAGAAGGAGCCATCCTGGCGACTCATGGTGCCGAAAGGACAGACGGATCGTAGTAGGGCTTGATTCGGTCCACATGAACTATTTCGCGTCCACGGCGACGCAAGTCCGCAGATGGCGTAACGGGCTCAACTACGTAGTTCACAGGAGATGTTTGTTGAAGCACTCGGTATGGACCGTGATACCGAGCAAGAAGCTTCTTTGACAGGCCGGCGGTTGTGGCAGGAACCCAGAGCCACACCAGGGAGTTGGGCGCATATGAAGGCGCCTCACCAGTGTCACGATGGTGTTTTTGTTGCCATTGATTTTCCTTTGTGAGCGAACGAGCGAGCTGACGGCATTCTTCTGCATACCGGGCGGCGTCCGAGAGTGGCGTCGATTCAGAAACATCAGGGCGGTAGGGAAAAAGCGCGTCCATTGTGCAGGTTGGCTCGCGCCCGTAAAGAAGAAAAAAGGGAGAGAATCCAGTGGTGGTCTGTATCGCAGTGTTGTACGCGTAGGTTACGAAGGGAAGAACGTGGTCCCAGTTGGAATGAGCGGCTGGTAGGAAAGAGATGCTGATGGCATGAGCGGCCTGGCCGCAACTTGGGCGTAAGTCAGTGGTGCCGTTACTTGCGCTGGCACGGGGCTGGGCGGCAGCACAGGGCTGGGCGGGAGCATGGAGCTGGGAGGAAGAACGTCAGCGATGTGATCTTGAACGGCACGCCGTATGGTAGGGGCCAAAGACGGAGCCATGTCAGGAACAAGGCGGCCACTATCCTGTAACTGAGGGACCAGCGATAGCTGGCGGGCGACCTCTTCTCGAACGAAGGCTTTGATTTGCTGAAGTAAAGGGCTGTCCTCTGATGGGGTAGAACCGCCCAGCGCAAGTGTAGAGATGGCGTCGTCTCTAACACCGGACCGCCGGGTAGAAGCGCGCTTCTTACGAAGCACGTCGTAGCTCTGGCAAAGCTTGATCACGTCACTCACCGTGGCAGGATTTTTTACCCAGAGCATTTGGCACGCGTCGTCAGAGATGCCTTTCATGATGTTCTCGATCTTATCCGCTTCAGTCATTAGCGGATCGACACGCTTGCATAGGTCCACGATGTCCTCTATATAACTAGTGAACGACTCATCGACTTGCTGAGTGCGCTCACGCAAGCGTTGTTCTGCCCGGAGCTTGCGAACTGCAGGGCGGCCGAACACTTCTGCAAAATTCTTTTTAAATGCAGACCAAGATGGCAGGTCTGCCTCATGGTTGCGAAACCAGAGGTTCGCCACGTCAGTCAGATAAAAGATTACATTGCTTAGCTTGATAGCGTCGTCCCATCTGTTGTAGCTACTGACGCGCTCATATGCCGCCAACCAATCGTCGACGTCCTGGTCGGCTGTGCCACTGAAGAAGCACGGATCACGCTGCCGTAGAGCTCCAGAACACAGCACGGTGGTTGGGAGGGGCGACGATGTCGTGGCAGTGTCATCCGGCATGCTGGAAGCAGAGGGTAACGTGCGGCTTCTTAGTTCCAGGGTGGACGGGAACGTACCCCAGCACCTCCACCAATTGTAGGGGTGTGTTTATTCGGTGAACCCAGATGATTCCAGCCGCTCAGGGGAGACTCGCAGCGAAGCGTCAGGCGTGGCGAAAAAACAAGGCAGCGAACAACTTCTTCGTCCTTGAGAGCGGCAGCACGCGACGCATGTCAGTGGTTATATCGATGAAGATTACCACACTACAATATATATATATATATATATATATATATATATATATATATATATATATATATATATATATATATATATATATATATATATATATATATATATATATATATATATATATATATATATATATATAGCCTAGCGGCGCCGATTTCGCCGTGGGCTGCGGTTTGACCTTCATTTAACCGGAGCTGCGCCGCCGCCGAGTAGGCGCATGCCCCCTCCGCAGCTGGGTCGCCGCCTGACCGCGTCATTCGCCGCTCGTCTGGCCAAGAGGAGCGCCGTGCTGGCCTAGTCAGTGCGGGCTTGGCCATGCATGGAAGCGAGGCCAGGCAGTCTTCTCTGGGCGTTACGCGGGAGCTGGAGGCTTTGAGCCGTCGTCGGAAAGCGCTGTCTGACCACCCCGCGGATATCGGCCGGCGGGCTGCTTCACTGGAGAGGGTACGGAATGCCAAGTGCGCGAAGCTTTCGCTTGTATATCCGGCTTACCCACTGTTAAGCCACAGCCAGTTTTGTTGCGATAGCTACACTATGCCAGCCACTTCGCGAGGTCAGCGTGGCTGCGCGCTGAGACGTGGCGCCATTGCTCCGCCGGCTGTGCGCATGCGCGGAGTGACGTCATAGCCCGCAGCAGGTGTGCGCGCCGCGCGCCTTGCCTACGGCGGAGCAGACGCCGCCCGCCTCGTCAGTTCAGCTTCGGTCTCCGGCTGTCGTTGGACGAGGTCGTGTTTCCTTCTTAATTCGTTCTTCGTCGCTGAAAAACGAAACTATAAAACTGGCTACAAACACACGGTGTCGGCTCCGTCGTTATTCGGCTGGAGCCACGGCTAAATCTTCTTCACCCCTACAAGACCGACGCCTTTCAACGCAGCAAGCAAGCTGGATTACGTGGACACCACATTTCGCCAGGTGGGCCCAAGTTTGCTCATTTCACGGCCGAATTACACCCGGGCGACGCAGTTTGGCCTAACGGCGTCGGCGTTCCACGCCGACGCGCGGCGGCGTGGAACCGGCCTCCCGAGATAAAATGGCTGACCCTGCATCCTTCGCGAGGGGTTGCGATCCCGACGGCTTGATATGGACGACAGTTTCAACATCGGAAGGGGAAGACTCCGCATCTGTTCCGAAATTTCGGCACCAATCTCTCAACGAAGCGGTCGCGCGCCGCTCGATAGTTCCAAGCCAAGCTTGCGGCGTCCATCGCTGTCCCGGCCTCCGGCACACCGGCTGGCAAGACACAGCCTCCTGCCTCGCGCGCTGCAGGAAACAAAGGCAAGGCCCATCCTAACTGGAAGCCTCGCCGACTCCCACAACCGGGACCAGGCGACTTCGTGTTAGTGCTCAAGCCATGCAAACATATGTCGCTGCACCAAGCCTTTTCAGAGAATCGCTAAGGCGCCGCCATTACGGCCTACCTCTGGCCCGAGGTAGCAAGGTCTGTTACGGTTCTACCATCCCGTGAACAAAACCTCATTGTGATTTACACCCCGAACCCGAAGGCGGCTGATCGGCTCCTCGGGGACATCTCCATTAACACCGAGCATGGGAATATTCCACTGCACGGATACCTTCGACAAGACGGAGGCGATGTCTGCCACGGCGTCATCACTGTCAGCAACTCGGACACTACTGAATCGCTTCGGAAGCAGGTGCAGTGGAGGGCAGGCACCATCGCCGAGGTTAGGAAATTCGGCTCCTGTAACAAAGCTCGCATCACTTTTGCCGGGAGGGAGAAACCGCGTTTTGTGCACTACGAGAACATGCTCATCCCTGTGCAAAACTACTACCGTACGATCCCGGCCTGCGGCCTGTGTGGGGCCGTTGGCCACCGAGTGGATGCTTGTCCCAACACGCGGCCGAACACGTGCGGTCTGCGTGGGCAACAGGCCCCGCTTCAGGAGGGGGTGCGGGCCCCTCACGAGTGTGTGCCGCGGTGCTCGGTTTCTGCCGGTGCACACGCCACTAACTCGCGGGAGTGTGCAGCGAAATTCCGCAAGCACAAGATGACCACCCCAAAGAAAATTGCTGCCAAGAAGAAGAGCCGCCACCTTGGCCGCCCCGGTGAGTTACCCAGGCGAGACAACAACACCGAGAAGCCGGGGACTTCCACCGGAGGAACCAGCAAGAGCCCGTCGACGCAGCCGCCACCGCACGACAAGACCAAGGCCTGGGTCAACACCGTGAAACATGGAACGCAGGTGAGCGGTACCGACAGGGCTGCCTCCTCCTCCCCTCCCTCCTGCCCCCCAGTGGCACGCAGTGCCGAGCAAACCAAAATAGTAGCTCTTGAAGGCAAAATTGAGATGCTGCTCGAGAAAATTGCGCTCCTAGAATCGCAATCAAAACAGCCTATCACTCCCCCCTCTCGCCCCGCTACCGAGGAAATGGAGAGTGAGTCCGCGACACCGAGCGCAGCACTGAACGGGGATACTGCACTTGAGGCCCGTCTAGAGGCCCGCATGGACGCCCGTTTCAATGTCCTAGAAAGACAAATTTCCGCGGCAGTCATTGTACCCACAATAGTCGCACAGCACATCGCACAATCTTCTCGTGGCGTCCGACGAGTCGGCGGTCTAATCAAAGGCGTGTCTGGCCGCTATCCCAAAATGCGTCGCGCCATGGAAACTTTAGCAGAAGACGACGACAGCTGCTCGCTCTCCGGAATAGGGGATGGCCCCCTCACCGCGAGCGCTGGCTCCGGAGCAACGTCCTTACAATCGACCTCTCACCTGACCATGGCGGACAGGCCTCAAATTAGGCGCTCTCCTCATACCAATTCCCCCATCCTAATCACCCAATGGACCTGCCGCGGATTCCGTTCCCGTGCCAACCGGGCGAACCTCCGGCTTTTCCTGTCAACATTCGATTCACTTCCTGCGGTGGTTGCCCTCCAGGAGCCAGGTAGTGGCGCAACCCTTACAAATTATGTTACGTTCCAGCAGGACCCCTCTTCCTGTATCTGCGTGCACAAAAATTATACACCCAACTTGGTTGATTTTGACCTCAATGCTGCATATTCCTATGTGATGGTCACTCTTCTTCCGCTTAAGAAAAAAAACGCACCCTTACATATACTTAACATCTATTGTTCTCCCGACATAAAAAATGTAACTTTCGCAGCCCTCTTCAGTCGCGCCTTGAAGGCTGCGGGCAGTGACCCCCCGGTGATTGTGGGCGGCTTCAACGCTCCAAGCACTCTCTGGGGGTACGTGCGTGAAGAGAAGCGCGGCCGCAAGCTAGCGGAACTTGCGTCCACGCTGGGCCTGACCCTTCACACCGACCCTGCACATTGTTAGATGCGGGCCCCTGGTTCGCCTGTGCTGTCTCTCGCCAAGGTCGGTGTCCCCGGGTTCCGGATCGGGAGACTGCTGTAGTGGGGATGACGAAGAGATGAGAGGGTCTTCGA
>JARKHS020016755.1:0-56054 GCA_030143305.2 Amblyomma americanum
ACATCTCAGCAAACATGTGCTCCCGCCTGTGAGTTTGCACATGGTCGTCTGACGTGAATTCAACTGCTTTTTTGTTCGGACACTGCTGGCACTGCTTTATGCTTTAATACAAGAGTTAAGTGAGGCCCAAAACGAGTATTCACGTCAATGTCTAGCGCAAAAGCTGCAAATGCAACAGTAGCTTAAATCCATTGGCTGTTTTCTTGCAGGAAGACATTCGCAAGGCCGCTTGCAGGAAGTCAACGGCGCATCTATAGTGAGTACGTAATAATAGAGGGAGTTTTCTTTAGCATATGCTCTGTGCAGGTCCAAAAGACCAGTGTGACTACGGCTGTAGACCACAGCACCGAGGAAAACGACGAACGTCGACATTTTTTGCGAGCTCTTGAGCGCCATATCTTCTGAACGCGGAGAGAAGCACAACTTCCGGGCTTCCACACGAGGCGACCCAACACAGGCCGCATACGGTAGCAGAGGTCAGTCGGCACTTCGTAAACGCTGCAGGCCACCGTAATTATGGACATGATTTGCGGTGATCAAGATTACTTGTCCTGCGACTCTTAGCGAGGCCGTTGTGTCCATCGGCGATGCATTTTGCAGGCCCTTCGTTCACTATCGGGGCGGTTGCCTCCGGTGAGTGCAAAAACTTCGCATGCGAATTTTCTCAATCCACGTGCTGTTAGAAGTGCGCGAGACGATCAGGTAGGCTTCAGCAATGCAGCGAGCATTGCTAGAAACTGCTCATCTGCATGCCTGCTCTTTGCGCGATAATGCGGGAATACCGGCATTGATAGCAGTTCTGATATGGTTTCTTCAAGCTACTATCTCAATGGTTCCGAGGCTGGCACTTGTTGCGAGCCACGAAGCCTTGGCGGATCGCCCCACTCGATCAAATTCATTGGCTTCTATTGGTCATACTGCAAGCCACCGCGCTTTTCAGCACGACCACATAGAACGATGCCGCTAACGTGTAAACAGTAAACACAGCAAACCAGCTCTGTTGCTGCCGGCGGCACTTGTCTTTCTAGTAAAGCTGAGAAGCAGCATCGGTGCAGGGTTTCGCTAGGAAAGTGTTACGGTTGCTACGGTGTGCACAGGCCACCAGCCACCGTGGGTTCGAGCTTCGCGCGAGCCGGAGGCTTCGACCAGCCTTCACCATACGCACACTGGGGCGGCACTGTGGCGCACCCAACCTGCGCAGAGAGGAGAGCGGCACGCCGCAAGGCCTCCAAGACAACAAAGGCGAAATTAGCTCACGCCGTTTCCCAGCAACACGCACTCTCACAGTCACCATGTCCCGAATGCTGTGAGCATACCTGCATGATCCCATAACACGGAAACCGAATGCTTAACGTATTGCGATGGCCGCGCAGTTAGGCCGACCGTTTCAAACACGGTACTGTTGGTACTTGGCGCCTAATGCTTTCTGTGCATCGCAGCAATTCGTTTTTGCCGTATGTCTGCATTTTTAACGCCTGATGGGGAAAATATGCAGGCTGAACACTCCGCAGCAGCAGAGCTCTCGACCCACGTCATGCACGTTGCGCGCAACTGCTTCTTTTCCTGTGGTGGCTAATGCGTCCGTAGAGAACGCAGTGGTGCCCAGACGACTTCTTGTACTTGCAGGAGGATGACACAGGCATGTTTAGGCATTCACAGAAGTTACAGATCTCGCTTGTTATGCACGGCGCAAAGGCACTGCGCAGCGTTTCGGCAGCCCGGGTAAAGATGACACCTGCTGTCTTGGGTTTTAGAGCACACCTGAGCCGGTCTCACTGTAAGAATATCGCATTCTTGTCTATACATGTTCAGTCTCGTATCATTGCCTACTTTATATTAAATCCACGACTGTATCCTTTCGATGCGTTTCAGTCCAGCGTACAGTCCCATAGCCGGAACACAGCAGCATATAAATATCAAGCGTGCTGCCTGAAGATCTGAAGTAGAACGAGCCAGATGTAAGCAGATAAAAAAAAGTTCAACAAACTGCGTACTCTGCATAATGCTACGTAGGCACCATAAAAGCCCGCACTTTCCACACAGAAAAGACAAGTACAAACAAAAAATCACCTGCGTTTCGCCTAATACAGCGTGATTCGCCTAAGATATTCCTTATTTTAGTAGAAACAATGAGTCCACTCAAATTTTATGGAACGTAAAACCAAGTTAACTACTTAGTACGAACCTGGGAAGTTTAAATCTTGCTCTTGGGTCCAAACCGTATTTTTTTTTATTTCAGACTGCGCCGCACATCTCCTCTAGGCGCCAGTACTTTGGTACAGCGCCCGAAGTTCGTATGCATACCGCGCTCAGTATGAGCTACACCACGCGAGAGCGTGGCCGAGTGCTCTGCAAGGTTGTACACAGTGGTGCCGAACGTGCCGTGTTTTCGAGTTATCTGGAGAGAGTGTAGCTGTTCTTGCATGTGCGCATCACCGCCACTTGCTTGCTTTCGCCAGTCTTCTTGTGATATCCGTTTCGCAAATGATAACGGTAACCGTCGATTGACGCCCGAACTTCGTGCTCGGGCCCATCTCGATTCACACAACCGGTGATATTTAATACGCTACTTTGCGCTTTATCATTTTACTGAACGGGGAATGCTAGAATGAAGCGCCGCAAATTGATATGCGTGAAAGTGACTTCTTGTAGTGACCAGAATAAAGAGCAATACGTTCGTCAGCTTGCAGCATGTCCCGGGTGCCCAATAGTGAGCGAATGCGGATAATTGAACTGTCTTTAAAGCAATACACGCAACGCCAAATAGCTGATATGAATGGGAGGTCAAATAAGACTGTCAACCGCATCATCCAGGCTTATAGGGATGAAGGCCGCATCAGCGACACTCCACATAAACGGCGCCCTCGAGCAACGACTGGAGCTCAGGACAAGATTTTTGACGCCACGCGGGCGAGCCGCTTCAGCGCTGCCAAGGAAATGGGTGCTCCCGCTTGTGTGTCTGCGAGCGTGTCAACAATAAAACGACGGCTGGCGGAAGGAAACCTCAAAATCCACGTGGAGGCGTAGAAGCCGCTCCTGTCAGACGCAAACTAGACGGCCCAACTTAAATTCGCCAGTGAGCACGATGACTAAACTACGGACGACTGTAAAAGTGTAATAATTTTCGACGAGCCCACCGTATTGAAGGACACCTTACATCGGTAAGGTATTATGACATTCTCGATTATGTCATGATTCCTTACGCTTTGGACGGCGCTTTTTCTGACGGAGATTTCCTTTTCCAACACGGCCTGTTACCTGTCCACACAGCAGAGGTTGTTGAGGAGCTCCTAAACGAACGAGGAGTGCGGTGCTTCCACTGGGTGCCCAAAGGAGCACACCTCAACATCACTGAGATTGTGCGGGGAAGAATAAAAGTCAGGCTCTGCAAAAGAGGATTTCACAGTTCATCCGATTATGAGCTGTGAAGCACGCTAGAAGAAGTATGGATGCGCCTCCAAAATGAAGCAGGTTTCATAGAAAATCTGTACGCGTCGGTTCCGTTGGGGATGCAGAAATTCATCGCCGTCCAAGGAGCCATGACCCGCTACTAAGGACTGGCGACCGATCTTTTTATTTTCTCAGTTTTTGGTTATCATGTTTTTTGTCCTCTTGAAAATGCAACTATCAAAGTCAATAACTTGCTGTATTATATTTCCTTCTCTGCTTTGTATACGCGTTGCAGTTTCCATTGATTTGCTTCTAATCTTATGTATTTACTTACAGATAGTTACTTTTTATTTTCACGCACAATTTGTGCGTTCCTTGATGCCTTTCATGTTGATTTAATGAAATTGTCATGCATTATTCACACTGTGTTCTATATTTACTTTGGCGAGGGCTTGTATCCTAGTTTGATTTGTATTTCAATGATGAAATATTACAGTTGTCATTGTTGTCTTTCTTAATTTTGTTTGACTGCGAAAGAGAGGCTTCTCTTCGCCATCTCTCACTACACTCGAAAAATTCTATCGCGCAAAGCATAAAACAAACAAGAGTGACGCAGCATTTACCTTCAATGAAATATCGAAAATCTATTTTGAGGTGAAAGCTTTATATGCGCCATTAGCAAAGGCAGCCGTCGGCGGCGGCGGGGGTGTCCAGGGAAAAGTGCTCCCGATAAGTTCGCGCGACGTCATCGGGAGTCACGTAGTCGCAGTGGGCCTGTTGATAGTCATTGCAGTATATACATGTGAACACTACTTATCCACCTTAATCCACCTCTCATTCCAAATTAATCCACTCCCTGTTTCATCTCAGGCTTTCGCATTCACAGCACGCGAGCTGTCTCAGTGCCATGAATAACTTTTTTTCGTTCGAGCTGAGTTCGTCTCTCAAAGATCACACGACTTTTAGGAAAGCCTGTTAAGCACCATAGTCAAGAGTATCCTGCATATGCGCTTGCTTGACGTATCCAAGAAAAGTATTTTTTGGTGGTCCTATGAATGAGCCGGCTGGGGACTGCGTTTTGGTAATACAGGCAAAGATCGGCGAAATCCGGGTTTGGGGACCTTAGTGGTAGTGCACCACAAAATTTTGGGACCACTTAACGCATCTTAAGAAGGCATTTTGGTAGCGGCGTGTTCTGGCGCAAATGCTCACGGGGGGAAGTTGATGAAGACGACGACATGCACTGTCAGAGGTGTTGCTGTAAATGAGCAAAGTAGGCTGCTACGGCCATATGCGAAACGCTGCGACCGAGCCCGGCTGCGGTAGCAGTGGCGACGTGTTGCTGCATTAGCAGTGTGGCTGTGCTAACACCCTGTTGAAAACACTGCATGGCCCACGTCGTGGCTGTGTCTGCCTCCGCGCTGGAGGCGAACGCACTCCGTCAGTGCTGAAATCATGTCTAGAGCAATCGCATAACCGTTTTGCACGACCCGCTCATTCCTTGGATAAGTTTCGCACGCCATGTCTGGTCGGTGGTAAAAATGCTGTGTCATCTTGCAGTTTCTTCTTCAGCGAAAACAAAATGAGCAAGAAAAGAATGACAGCAATATCCTTCAGATAAATGGGGCCAAGGGGTTCCAGCGCGCTTGCTGGAACAGCCAAACTCTCTCCCGATAACTCGGAAGCACGTCATTATCCGAGCGCCCCTGTACAACTTTGCAGAGCGCTTGGCCACGCGCTCGCAGGGTGTAGCTCATACTGAGCGCGATAGTACACATGGGATGCAACGTTCTAGCGCGCTTGGGCGAAGCCGATTCTGTTGGCCTCTCTGTCAAAGACTGTGCAGTATTTGCGCATGAAGACTTGGCCCAGAATCCACAATGGCTTCTTGGTACCGTAGTCGTCAGTGGTTCCGAACCCAGTGTAGCAGCGCCACAGATTGTCGGATCCCAGCAGCTGCATCGAGGCAACAAATGACGCTGAGACGATTGACGAATGACGATGCATGCAACGTGGATAAAAACAGTATTTCTTCGGTCCTGTGCTGCTGGGCCCTTATATATGCACAGTGTAGTTAATGAACCATCCGCTCTCAGCGAGGCTAAGTATTTTGTGAAAAATTCCCTTAAAGAAATGAAAGAATATGAGCACAAGAGTACATTGCTGCTATAGGTACAGCGGCAGTATTGTAAATAAATATAAAAACAGTTGTGAAAGAAGTAAGCTGATTGTACGTACTGTGAGACAACCTCGGGAACTGAGTTTGGTCAATGCAATTATCTGCAGCAACAGTAGCGAAACAAAGCAAAAAAAGAAAACTTGTTAAAATCATTTAAATTTAAATATGACCGTTAGACCTCATCGCCACAGGAGCATATATTCTTCTGTTATCCACGTTAATTCTGTTTCATTAACGCGTATGTCTTCTCTGTCATTGCCTGTCTTAGGCGACAGAGTCGACATATCGAGGAACTGTTTATTTCACGGAGGGGAGAAGCGAAATGACCCATTTGCGCTGACGTTTCGGTACGGGTCGAGGACTGGGCTGATGAAATAACGGCTACCGAGTCTAGGCCGAGGGCTTACCTTGACTATGTAGTCCGCTCCTCGAAGCGCGTACTTTTGGCCACCGGTAACAAAGATGGGCTTCGGCAACTGGCTTACTTCCTCGCAGTCCACACGGTACTGCATATTTTCTGATCATTTTGTAGAGACTGCCGGTCGCTATCCCTCCTACGAAGGAGATAGCAAAAATAAGGCAGCACACGCTGTCAATTTTCACAAGAACATCACCCGCAGAAAACTCGCGTGCACCCGACGGGCAAGGGCAACACGTATGGCGAGGCGATCGATCGCTTAGATGAAGCCCCTGGGTTAGAAGAACGAAATGCAGAAGCTGCGCTATATGCTAATATATCAGTGTACTCAGCAAAGAGCTTGAATAAGGCGTATTTAATACGAGGTGTTCCCTTGTGGCAAACATTTTTGGTCATGTGTTTCCTGGGGACATCAGGCGCGACAGTCCGAATTTTGGTTTTCGTTAGGCTGCAATATTAGAGGTTCGCAAATCAGGAAAAATCTTGGTTGGAAGTCGCTGTCCTCACGCAATATATTTAGGCTAAAGTTTTTACATAACATTAAAAGTGATACCATAGGAAGTGACAAAAACATATTTAAAACCCCCTCACTATCGGTAAAAGAGACGAGACAATTGCAAAAAAATCAAGCCATACCAAACTCGTATAAATGCATTTAAAGTTTCATTATTTCCACGAACTGAGTTTTTGCAGCCACTAGGTTTCACTTTTGTTCGACTTGTCGAGAATTCAACACGCGACGGTAATATTTTAGACCTTATTATAACGTCTTGGCAGGTCACGTTTATTTCCCAAGTAGGATTCCACGCGGTTACACGTCCGGTCACAAAGTTGTCAACCTCGACATACACACACCGCGCACACCCAACACGTCCCGCTTACCGCCTTCAACTCCTCTGCGCACACACCATGCCTCCTTGCGGCGGTCCCCTCCAACCCTTGTCCCAAGACCTGTGCCAGTCCCTTACGGTCTTGTCCGAAAAGCGTCAGCGGCATATCTTATAATAAAACGTTCAGCGCTCGTCATCTTCAGTTATCTATTACTGCCCCTTTTTTATTGACGCCGTGGTCAACCAAAACAAATTCTAGATTGTATATTGGCGGACTTTAACGTTATTAATCGTGGTCGCGAGCGTTTACGTGAATGGTGTGTATGTGATTTCTCGTCTCGGGCTGTTAACAAAAACTGGACTTAAAAAAAAAGATGATGCAAATTGCGTGAACATACACTTCTTAAATACCTTTTCGTGTTAACATGTCTAAGCCTTGCATTATAAGTCCCTTCGAGCGCTAAAAAATCATTTTCAGAGCTGTGAAGCGATTGCGTGCAAATCACTGTAAGCGCAAAATAAAGTGTGTGAAAAATTGCATTGCCATTCCATCCGAAAGGCCAGACATAAATTCCTATCGCAAGACTTACAATCGCTCATAAAAAATAACCCCACAAAATTTTGAAACACAATCTCCCTTTCATGCACGTCCGAAAATGTTTCATTGTTTGATAATAAGGGGTGTGAGCTATTGCTCAGGAGAGCTGTCTTGCCATGTTTAACGATTACTTCACATCTGTATTCACTGAAGAAGACTATTTCAACTACGTACGTCAACCACAAGAACTAAATTACCCATTCAAGAGTGCAAAAGATATCGCAGTAGAAGGCATTGCATCACTAATTAAAACTCTCAGATTATCAACTTCCTCAAGT
Organism: Amblyomma americanum; assembly: GCA_030143305.2. NCBI lineage: Eukaryota > Metazoa > Arthropoda > Arachnida > Ixodida > Ixodidae > Amblyomma > Amblyomma americanum. The sequence goes on from JARKHS020016755.1 coordinate 7,694, forward strand.
GTACACTGAATAAATACCAACATTTTCAAACACACTGTACTTATCTGCCATATTTTCAAGCAATCATTAGCAGCTGGCGAAATTCCGTATGATTAGAAAATTGGTAAAGGAACTCCTCTCTATAAATCTGGTGATAAAAACGCAGTTAGTAACTACCGCCCCATCACTAACAAGTATACCATGTAAGTTACTAGAATATATAAATGCATCTAACAACGCCTGCCATCTGGACAGCAACGGTTTTTTTCCCGACGCCAACATGAGTTCAGAAAAGGGTTCTCCTGTGGCATAAAACTAATTACCTTTACTACTGATCTATTCAAGAACATGGACGAAAACTACCAGACTGGCTGCATATTTGTTCATTTTTCCAGAGCATTTGATGGCGTCACCCATTGTCGCCTCATAGCTAAATAGTCGTTAGGGAACAAACGCAGGTTAATGACATCCTAGTCGAAATAAAGAGGAAGAAATGAGCTTGGGCAGGGCATGTAATGCTAAGGCAAGATAACAGCTGGTCCTTAAGTGTAACGGAGTGGATTCCAAGAAAAAGCAAGCGTAGCCGGGGGCGGCAGAAGGTTAGGTGGGCGGACGAGATTAAGAATTTTGTGGGGATACAGTGGGCGCAGCTGGCAAAGGACCGGGTTAATTGGAGAGGCATGGGAGAGGCCTCTGCCCTGCAGTGGGCGCAGTCAGTCGCATAATGAGGATGATCGTGATGGTGAATTTAGACTCCCTCGTTATCTCCTGGATCCGGAATTTTATATCATTTCCGGAGTAGTCCACGGTTCTCAACTTTTCACAACCCCTTAGTGACGTCACATCTGGCGTTGCTCATGGAAGTGTTCGCTGTCCTTTATTATTTTCAATATACGTTAATGACTTGCCATCTGTAATTAGTCGATCAGCCAAACTGTTCACTGATGACTGCATAATTTATCGTCTAATTTGTTCAATCCCTGTGCATGTTTAACATCTCTGTGCATGTTCAGTCCCTGGTTGTTTAACATGCATTCACATTGTACAGTACACGGGCACCTAACATTTCGCCTCCGTCGAAATGTGACCGCCGCTGCCGAGATCGAACCCGCGTCTTTCGGGGCAGCAGCCGAGCACCATAAGCACCATAAGTGTTGGAAAAGTCTTCTGGGGTGCATTGCTAACACACCTGACCCGTTAAGTTTTAAAAATGAATTCAGCATCTTCTTTCAGTCATAATATCTCATTGCATAATGCGTTCACCATGTGCAAGCTGACTCTGTGCATTGCTGCTAAGTATTGTATACGGTAATTATTTCTTGTATGCCAATGTAATACGTTTTTATTCCTTGCTTTATTAATTGCTTGCAGTCCAAAATGTACAGTCAGGGCAAAAGTCTCTGGACCATCTACTCCACAAACGAAGCCCATAGCTATATTATTAGCCGCTAATAACAGAGCTATGGGCTTAGTTAGCGGAGCACGTGGTCCTGAGACTTTTGTCTCCGACTGTACATTATTGTTTATTTTTGTATTTTTACACCATGTACCATTTCTTGTCTCCAAATTACTGTAACCCTTCACCCTCACGCAATGCTTCAAGCTTGGAACCTGTGAGGTACTTGAATAAATAAAATTGCAGAATGGAATTTACTCCAGGATGAGATTTCCATCTGCCATAAAAAGCACCGGATGGATCTGTTTTAGACCATACTTCCACTGTACTGTTTTAGACATTGTGTAACAATTTTTGTGATTGGATGCTTTATGCTTGCTATTCAATGGGCTGTCTTCCACTTTAGGTACGGTAAGAGTTGTTTGTATCGTTTCGTATTATAGCTGGTTTGATGCTTTTGTTTGCATCTTTCTACATTTATGCTTGCAAATACCTCCCTCGCCCTTACGATAATGCCCAAAAGACGCTGAACGAATTAGAAATAAATAAAAATAAACAAAATACGAGAGTGCTTGGATGCTGCCGAGTCCTTTTAACAGGGACGCACTTACACCAGTCAATATAGACTGGCGCGAACATGCTCCAACTGTGCGCTTTGGTGATGAAAAGGTGGCACATTTTGAGGCAATACCGTCATTTTTGAGCCCGTAAGCTCGAATAACAGCATACTTTGACTGTAGCTTGTTGCCGGTGACTGTTGCCTTCCTTCATATGTATGTCATAACGAACCCCTCTTTTCCGTACCCTTGTCTGCTCAGTGGCTTAGGAGAGGGACTCAGTTCTGGCAATATTGATGCCATAGGTACCATAAGAAGGTTCTCGCACAGCTTCCGCCCTCACTGTTCGACCACATTCCATGTGTCACTTACGGTAATACAGGACGTTGTACGTATGCTGCAATGGACGAGGGTGGCGCTGGTGAACACTCTGAAGATTAGGTTACACGGAACGTAAATACGTAAAAAGGCCGTCTAAATTGATGCGCAGCCCTCCACTACAGCGTCCCCCGCAGCCCCCATGCGTCGTTTCGGGACGTTAAAGCCTACGTACAAATACAGAGCTATTGCAGGCACCTCGTGGGATTGGTACAACAGTACAGCACGTACGCGGCCTAGTTGCGTCTTCTGAGCGCCAATAATGGTGTGGATCGTATCTCCTCGCTAGGTCCTTCGATTAACGACGAACCCGTATCGACGACCGTCCAGCAGCCACCCACGCAGAAACGCTTGTCACTTGCAGCTTGAACCCGGAAGGAAAAAATTGTATTGAGTTTCACGGCGCATAGGCAATTAAGGCCATCATGCGCCAAACGCAAGGTTTAATGAGTTTGTTTAGTGGGTAGGAAATTTACAGTTTTTAAGGAATTTTAGTTTGGTTAGGATCCTTGCTTCTTTAAGGAAGCCAAGAACAGATGAAATTTAAACAGGTGCAGTCTCTCCTAGACGCAAGCTTTAGTGGAAAGAGATGTGTCCATTGTTGAATAGTGTAAAATAATTTTGTCTCAGCTGTTCGAGTTTTGTGCATGAGAATAAAGTGTGGTTTACTTTGAGCTCATGTCGACATTTCTCACATAAATGTTTGTCTTATTTTGTTAGTAATAAATTGTATGTCAACTGTGTGTCCAAAAGCGAAGACGGCACAAAATCACTTCAATGAAACGTTGTTGTGCGTGCATGACTTCCATTCTCCTATCATATGGGTTTACCAGGTGCAGCTTAATTATCACAGCGTAGCTCTTGAGCGCCTGTTCGTGGTTTGAGCCACGTCGCCGCCGTCGGTGTAAGCGAGCCAAGTCATTAATAAATAAATGAAAGTAAACATTTCCTCATCTGGGATTCGAAGCCGCGACGCCGCAAACAGATCAGCTTCGCTGGCCGCTGCACGAGAAGTTGTCGCCGCAGCCGATCATACCTCGTGTTAAACTGCAGCACACTCTCGCGCTGTGCGTTGCATGTCGTCTTCTTTAACTAATACTGCTATTTGACTAATAAACACATTCTCGCGCGCTGTGCATTGCACATTGTCGTCTTCATCATTTGATACTACTACTGAACTGATATCTACAGACATACCGACGACCCAGAAAAGCAAAACATTGAGCCTACAGAGTCTGAGACACCTACTGAGCTGCACTGAAATTTCGCAATAGGAAGTATCGTAATCGTCCTGATAATTTTGTGGGGGAAAATGCTCGCCTTCTACGCAGCATTTAGGGATCCACCACCGATGTGCTCGTTTTGAAAGCACTGCGATATGGCGCCGGTGCTAAACATAATATCTAAGAGCACTTAGCGAAGCTGCTATAGCGTTTGTTTTCATTTGATTACCGCGCTAGCAATAAGACATAATATATAAAAAACATCGCAATCAGACGTAACTTTAAAATATCCAGTGGTAACTTTTCGAACTCGAACCTTCTGCTATACAGGTAATATTTTCGGTGTAATATATGATGTAACCTTTGTCACTCGGGGCTCCATGGCTGAAAACCAAAACAAAATGCTAGTAATTAACAGAAATTTAACAAATTTAAGAAAATGCTACGCTGAGATCTCGCGCGCTTTCGTTATACATTTAGTGACTGACATTATTTCTGAGGGGCTAGCAAACCTGCAAAAATTATCCACCTTGGTGGCTTTGGCGTTTCACCACCGATATCGCCACATTAAACAGAAAGGGTGACAAAACGGAGCCCTGCGGCATGCCCATTTCAACAGCACGAGACGCGGAGAGAGCCCCTGAAACGCGTACATGCACTGTGCGCCCGCTCCAAAAGCACTGGCTATAGCGCAACAGGCGCCCGATCCCCTGTGGCTACTAAGCCCAAAGCCGTGGGATCAAATGGTGACCGCGGCGACCTCATTTTGACGGAAGCGGAATGCCAAAGCATTTCCGCGGTGTTCAATGTCAGTTCACGTGAAAGAACCTCGGATGACCCGGATAATTCGGATCCCTCCACTACGCCATCCTTCACAGTCCATGCGCGGTTTCGGGATGTTACACCTCAAATATATGTCGACCATTTTTCCTGCACTAAAGAATATTGGACAATTAACACATAGAAAAAAAAGAACAAAACGAAATCACTATATTTCCGTAGTATTATTAATCATCTGCAACCAAAACTACTGCAAGCAAATAGGTATACTATGAAGTTTCATGCTTCAGTAAATTTACTTTTCGAGCTGGGGAGCAGCGTCAGGTACCATTCGCAGAATCATGCACAGGTGTCGTAGTGAAGCCTATGTTAGTAAAATCGCAAGGAAATCCGCACGTTGTAAAGATAATGTAGCTGTCTAATAGAGCGCACAGGAATGAGCCAGAATCACAACATGCCACGGCACAGTACATGACCGAGGTACAAAGGCAGCTTAAAACGCAGACATCCCAAAGCAACCAATGAAGCTTGCCATACCAGTGAAGGTTTAGGAGTTCTGAACAATGTTTAACAGCGTAACGTTGTTCATGCATGAACGAAACCCGGGGCTGTGATAGACTAAAATTGTTTACCTCCTTACAACATCAGTCTCTTTCGCGATATTTAGCCATGGGTCGCTTGCGAGTCCCGTCGTAAACAAGACAGCGCGCCAGAATTGCGCAGGAAAGAAAATCGTGAATTCCAAATCTAAACCTGACTATGATAATAGCATGATTGTCCGATTATCACTTGAATCCTAAAGCCTGCGTATGGCGGCACATATAGTTTCTGAGAAAGATGACAGAAACATTTAAAGAAAGAAATGTTGCACATAATTTATGGAAGGAGGATATACCGGTTACTGTAATTGCTTCACTTGAGCAAAGAGAGTGGGAAAGGGCAGAGAAGAATGTTCCTAGTGGCACGTCAACAGAATCAGATAGTATTCCGATTATGTTAATAAAGAAGCTAGAACCAAAATCCAAGCAAACATTAATACAGGTAGTGAATAAAATGATAGTGGATGGCAGAGTCCCCGATGAATGGCGATTAAGTAGAATGGACATGATATATAAGGGAAAGGGGGACAAAGCTGATGTAAGTAACTACCGTCCCATAACAGTGACATCTGTGGTTTACAGGGTGGTGATGCAGATTATAAAGGGCAGACTACAGGCTTGGGGGGAGAACGAGGGGGTGCTACCAAATGGGCTCCGGAAACAAAGGAGGTTGGAGGACAATTTGTTTTCATTGACGCAGTGTATAGAGATTGCTGAAAAGGAACACAGGCCCCTATGGCTAGCATTTCTGAATATTAGGGGCACATTGGATGTGGAAGATGAAGTAATTAATCTTTAATATATATATATATATATATATATATATATATATATATATATATATATATATATATATATATATATATATATATATATATATATATATATATATATATATATATATATATATATATATATATAGCACCTGTTGAACACTCTCAAGGTTCGCGTACACCAAATAAACATAAATACCCACGAGAGTAGCAGATTGGACAGCCGTCGCCGTAGCTCAGTTGGTAAGAGCACCGGACGCGATATTCGGAGGTCGTGGGTTCGGATCCCACCGGCGGCATGGCTGTTTTTTCTGCTGCTTTAAATAAGTAATTTTCTTTAAGCGATTTATTAATCTAAGTAATATATCCCACTGATAAGCATAACACATTTAAAAAAATAACGTTCCCCTATGCACCTTGGTTTCGGTGACTGTTAGCTCCCTTCATAAGTTTGTTAAACGGGCCCCTTATTTACTTTACCTTGTCTGCTATATATATATATATATATATATATATATATATATATATATATATATATATATATATATATAAAGGTAACAAAATGCTTATAAAACGAAAAAAAATATATCAGGGCCTAGAGACATACAGCGGGGTCTTAGGCAAGGACGTCCTGTGTTTTCTTTTGTTGTTCATGTTGTACCTGCAAGGGTTAGAGACCAAACTAGAGATGAGCGGACTAGGCTTCAACCTTTCTTTTTTCAAAGCAAGGGGAATGGATTAAACAGTCATTACCGGGACTAATATACGCGGATGATATAGTGCTAATGGCTGACAACAAGGAAGATTTGCAGAAGTTGATAGACATATGTGGTACAGAGGGAGATAGATTAGGTCTCAAGTTTAGTAAGGAAAACCTGCAGTCATGATATTTAATGATGAGGGCGGCGACCATAGAATACAGGAGTTCATGCTAGAAGTAGTGGATCAGTACAAGTATCTTGGTGTGTGGATAAATAACGGTGCTGAGTATCTGACAGAGCATGAAAAATATGTAATGAATAAATCTAGTACGAATGTAGCTGTCATGAAAAATAGGGTACTGTGGAATTACAATAGGTATGAAGTGGTAAGAGGGATCTAGAAATGGGTGATGGTTCCTATCCTGACTTTCGGTAACGTGGTCCTGTGCATGAGACCATATGTTCAAGCAAGGTTAGAAATCAAACAACGCGGCGTAGGAAGGCTAGCTTTGGGAGCATATGAAAATACCCCAAATCAGGGGGTACAGGGTGATATGGGATGGGCGTCCTTCGAGAGAAGCTAGCAGTAAGATAGCATTTGAGGAGCGAGTGAGAAAAACCGGGGAAAAGCAGTGGGCTAAGAAAGTTTTCAGGTACCTGTACATAAGTAATGTTGACGCGAAATGGGGAAAGCGAGCTAGAAAATTGACAAGCAAATATCCGGACAGCAATAGGGGGCAAATCAGCAATTAACGGTTAAGAAAAAGGTTAAAGAAATCGTTGGAGCTCTGTGGAAAACAGGAATGCTGACGAAATCGGCACTGGGAACATACAGGATCTTTAAGCAGGAAATTGCCAAAGAAAACATCTATGATAATTGTAGGGGAAGCTCTTTGTTTTTTGAAGACAGGACGGGAGTTTTGCGGACTGAGACATATAGAGTCAGGTACCACAAGGTAGACACGTTGTGCGTTGCGTCGGAGAGGAGGAGGAAACGGCTGAACACTTGATACTTTTCTGTAAAAGGCTTCACCCTACAGTGGAAAGCAGCGGGGATGATTTATCTACGGCATTGGGTTTTAATGATAGTGAAGGGAAAGTAGATTTCAAGTGGGTAGAAGTAACCAAGCGAAGGTTATCTGTTTGGTGGCTAAAATCAAGACAAGAGTAAAATTTCATAAGACATGGCTAGGTGGCTTGAGCCACCGCCCGATCTAAAGGATTCAGCCTTATCCATCCATCATGGCGTATACTTGTTTAAATGCCAGGGGCTGCCAAGAGGGATTCTGAATGGGGAGTAGATGCCATCTAGCTTATGAACCTGCTCTCACATTTTTTTCATGTGTTTGAGCTCTTTATTGATGACACATAATTTTGCCAGAATTTGTTTCCACCACTGCGAAAGACATACCGTACTTTTGCTCAAACTTTTTTTTTAACTTTAAAAGGTTCTTCTCAGTTGGGTATCTGCGAAAGACACCTCAGACTTTTTGATTTTTCTTTGCCTCCTTACATTCTTTCGTCCGCCACACCTCGTGGTTCTGTTGCACTTTTTCTGACGATTGAGGGATAGCTAGGAGGGCAGCAGCCAGCATACAAGTTGTGAATAGTTCGTCTAGTTCATCGACGCTGATATTTTCTTAAAATATTTCGTGCAGACTGGCTTTCTCTCTAGACAATACCCAGTCGGCTGAATGCAGCTTCTACTGCTGCGGTTTGGTGGGGATGACTGCAGGTGAGGATAGTAAGCTGATAAAAACTGGCAGCGGTACACTTCCATGGGGGTTGTCTAAAACATGCCGGTGCTAAAGGAGGGCTCCGGGCGGACGGACGGAAACTGGACGGACAAAATCTTTGCACAAAGAGAGGCCAGCACTTAGGTCGTCGTCCCCCAGAAGTACGCGGAGCTACCGCACCCAGACAGGCCCCCGGGTCCAGACCGTCCTCGGTGGTCCTGCTGTTGTTCCTGAGTCCCGGCGCCGCGCGTCCAGCCGTGGTGTCCAGGGAACCGGGCCACTGATCTTCCGCCTCCTGTTCAGCGACCAACGAAAGCTCAAAGCTTTCAGTTTACTTTTCCGGAGCCTGTTCCGGCGGACGACTTTACCGATTCCCTTGAGGCGGTCGTTGGTAACGGGGGGAGGGAGGGGGGCGGGTCTACATTAACTGCAGCACTTCGGCGGAACTAAGTTCCTCGCAGCCTTCTCGTCGATGACGCAAGCAATAAACATGGTAGTAGCGGGCACGATTTTAGTTGCGGTAAAGCAAGTGCCACGGGTGCGAATTGGTGCCTCAGCGGATTTTGTGACAGTTTTCCGTCTCCCGCCCCGTGTGAGCGACGACTCCTCCGTCGCCACTTTGAGCCTGCACACAAGGTCCGCAGTGACCGAGCCTGTCTCCAAAGACGAGAGTCACGTGCGATGCGGAGCCAGGCAAGTAATTAAGTATGATATGCAGCGGGCTCCACCGAACTTCACCGTCGGGGGCACCGTGCGATGCTGGAATATCGCAGTATAAAGAGGGCGTGCGCGAAGTGCGGCGCGCAGGGCCACTTCGGCACTTCCTGCACTGCAGCACGTTGCCACCGCTGCGCTGCGTACGGGCACGACGCGTAGTCGTGTCAGGCATCGTGGAAGCGGTGCGGCTGTGACCACGTGATCTCGGATTCCGTGCTGCTGCGTTCATACGCGGCCGCTGCTGCCGCGTTGTCCCGCAAGTTGAGCGACGGCGTCGGGGAGACTACCGACGATCCCTTTGCACTCCCCAGTGAGCCCAAAGCTCCCAACAAGGAAGACTAAGAGCAGAAGGCGTCCACCACGACCCTGGCGGCGGAGTCCTAAGTGGCAAGGTCTGACCTCGTCTTCGACGACGATGCGTCCCGCGCTTCTACATCAACAGAGGACTCGGACGCGCTGCTGCCCCAAATGGCTTTAGTGCTGTAGCCCCCAAACTTGGAGGCTTCGCTTTTCGAGGCGCCGCCCACTGCGGCGCGACGCACGCATGCCTAGTCACATTCCCAGACGCCCGTATCTCCTTTCCCGCACGCTGCTCTGTACACGCTGGTGAAGGGCGTGAGCCAGGGTAACGTACAAGTGGGAACGACAGGCCTTCTTCTTGGGAACCTCCCGGCTGCCTTGCCCTCAGGCACCGCGCGCGTCGTCGCTGCGACCAGGAGTGCACAAGGCGCTGCAACTTGATGGCGCCTACGAAACAAAACGGTAGCATTCATCCTCATAGAGCAGCGCAGCGTCATCCGCGCCTCCGGCTCCGAACAAGAAACCGAAGACTGGGGTACGACGAGGCCGCGGTGGGCGTCTACCACAAGGGCTCCCAGTTTCAAGGCGCTCTGACTTATGGCCTCCTCTCCCTCCTTCCCCTTCTCCCTTGCACTGCGGCGGCCGGGGCGCCGCTTGCTCGGCACTCGCTGCCAGCCATCGCTATCGCTTCGCGCTTACTGGCGGAACGGTTCCACCGGCACGGCGGGCGAACGGTGAATTATGCAGCGTGCCGGTGTGCGTGTGTGACTGCGGTTTTAACTGGGCAGCCGCTCACATCGCTCGAACTTTTGCACAGCCCGATCATCGCAACGCACCGTCGCCTTCCCGCCACAGTGCGGCTGTCAGTTCGAGCGCAAACGCGGGCCTTGGACGCCCCTTCAAGCACCTTGCCATCGCCGGAGTGCGCCTTCACCCACAGGCTTTGCCAGCAGAACTCTGCCGTGAGTCCGTCGCAGTTAAATTTGTTTACTTGTTTTCTGGCTTCGTTTTGTTTTCTATTGGTTTCCTTTTTGTTCTGGCTGAATTTCGTTCGCTTTTAACGTTCAAGGATTCCGTAATCCCGACTAGCAGCGAGAACTGCTACACCTCGCTCGTTCGTCTTGTGCTGATGTTTTGTTTTTACAGCAGTGCAACTTACGCACTCCTAGCGATGCTATTTCTTTCCGTTCCTGTTTAAATGTCGATGCTTTTTTTTTTTCCTTGACGGACTGGCGGTCTGACTGTTGCTATCTTGACGCCGGAGTTTCGCCCGGGTGCGCATTGAGCTTTTGGGCAAGGTGGTCGGATGACAGTGGTGGCCCTCTTCCTCGACGAGCGGAGGACTCGTTTGCCGGCATGTACCGTCTTTGCCAAAAGTAACCAGGCAGGCACGAACGGCCCAGGAGCGGAAGAGCGGTCGGGAGGTGGCATTGAATTCGCCGGCGCTTGCTGGCGAGAGCTTGCTCCGATATTGCCCTTCATGTCGTTGCTTTGCGCCCTCACTGTCGCTGCGTGGAGGGTAAAAATTTGTTGCGTAATATGTGCGGCCGCCACTTTCGTGCGATAAAAAATGAATGAATGAGGTTGGACTCGGACCACCCGCATGCGTTGCGTAGAATGGTTGTCAACGAAATGCTGAGGCCCTTAATCTGTCAGTGGCACTGAGCGAAGAATTGGGTGGTCAAATGCAAAAGTGTATCTTGGTTCGGACACCATGAGCTCAGTTTATTCTCTTTGGGTATGAACGCGAGACCGCGTTGTCCAGATATAAAATGTGGTTGTTAATCAGCAAGTAGTTTGGCGTGTTTTAATTGCTGAGCGCGAGCACCTTGATTTTTAAACAAAAACTTAACCTCCAAGCTAACGCAAGAAAACATTACAATGAAGCATTTACAAACTTTAAAAGCCGTAGTCTAGGAGCAAGCAGCTGCATCACACACACACAAAAAAAACAGCAAGAAGGTTGAAAGGTGTTCAAACAATCCGCATGTTTTCGTACTCGAAGAGCATAACGCTGGATGGGACGTAAGGCACTGCGAAAAAAAAGGTTCTTTGAATTCTAGATTCGCGGACCTGTTACGATGCGCTGACTCTTGAAACGCGAAGGAAAGCGCTGTTTTGTGTACCTATTTCGCGAGTGGGGTATCAAACCAAAGCGCTCGTTATGATTATGAAGCGAAAAAATTGCCGACGATTACGTTACTTCCTCATGCGAAATTTCAGAGCAGCTCATCAGCTGTTTCAGCTTTTCGATAGAGGCAAATAATTCGAGCACACACTTCCAAACGGATCATCTCTAAACTGCCACCGGAAAGCCTTTGTTGCACCCTCTTTCTTTGCAAGCATTTCTTTGCGTTTGCCCTCGGCCGCGCGAACAGTAGTCATCTCGGCGTTCGGCGGCGCGAATGGCAGGGTCGTTTCGGAGACGACGTCTAGCTTCTGCTAGGTAGCGTTTGCTAGGGGGGTACACGCAGTGGCGAACGGCGGCGGCTATGCGTTTCGGCTTGGGCGTGCGGGAGAAATGGCACCAGGAGCGCGCGCAGCTGCGGAGCTGGTTACGAGGGACGACGGCGACGCCGCGAAACGCAGGAACGGGCGCCAAAGAGCAGCGCTCTAAAATCTGTGCGAGCTTCGCGAGGCTTGTCCGAAAGGAGCCAAGATCACCTTTGCTGCGCTCAGCGCCCTCGCCTAGTTCTACCGCGCCCCGACCGAACAAAAGCGCTGGCCGCACATATTACGCGCCAAGTTTTTATCATCCACGCAGCGAGCGTGAGGACGCAAAGCAACGTCATCAGCGGTAATCTCGGAGCTAGCGCCGGCGAACGCAATGCCACTTCACGACCGCACTCCCGATCCCGGGCCGTTCGCGCCTGTCTGTCTACTTTTGGCAGAGACGGTACGCGCTGGTACGGTGGTACGCTGGTACCACGGCGCGTGGTACCAGCAGGGCAGGGCGCATCTGATAGCCATGCTCAGAAACTCGGCAGATCGGTTCGGCAGATGCAGCTCTAGGAAGCTTGAGTTTCGATGCGCGGTGATCTTTCCACGGCAACTCGCGCAACGGGCTGGATTGCACCGCGTCTACCTCCCATCCGATCTTGGCTCAAGCTCGGTGTCGTCTGACATGATCCCGTTTCCGACAGGTGTCCATGACCCTGACGACCACCTCTCCGTTTTGGTCACAGGGGGAGCGCGCGAAGCTATATTAACACACCCGAGGTTGGTGAATGGATGTGTCTTTGTTCTTTGTTACACGATGTGTGCAGTGTTCGCGATATTCTTACAGTGCCGGCCGAGTGCGTTCACTCCCGACTTGCGGGACGCCCTTACGGTTCATCCTCATGCGCGTCGGTAGAGAGAAGCGTCCGGCACACCACCGTGCTTTATGAAGTTTTGCGCAGAATAGGCATTGTCGAAAAAGGTGGGAACCTTACCTTTCCTATGCGGGAAATACCTATACTCGGGGAGGAGGAGGAGGAGGAGGAGGAAAGGCAGGGAGATTAAGCGGAAGAATCCTATGCTCGGGGACAGCTTTCTGTGGCTATGCTGTGAAAGCTGCGAGGCACGAGGGTTCCCACAAGGGCGCTCTTATCACGCGCTCACGAGGGAGAGAGACGTTTAAGCTGGCGGTGCGCGCTCTTAGCTTCCCCTGCGTAGCTGCAGAAAACTATCCCCGAGTAGAGAAACTCTTCGCGTCCGTTATAACCGCACTCCTGAGCGGGGGTCACGTTCTTAACACGTAATCAGTGCCCGTGTGCACGAGCTAACATACTACACTCTCTATCGCGAACAATTGCAGAACGCCAGGGAAAACCCTAAGTATTGTAGCGTGAGCTACACTGGACGAGGTTGAGCAGTTTCGCGTGGCTCCTGGAGAGCCGTGCTGCGCATGCGCGAGGAGCAGTGACGTCACACGGCACACGGCTGGCGCGCCGGAGCCACCGCCGCCGCGCGCGCCCGCCTCACCGGTCATCAATGAGAGCGTCATAGCCGCGGCAGACGCACTGGCGCCGGCGCGTGCCCAGCTGTGCGCCTCCGTTGCGCAATAGCAAAGTCTGACGCTGCGCCGGAGCCGCTTGATAGCGCCTCTCATTTTGTGCGCATGCGCAGAGGTATCAGGGGGGGTATACATATAGCGGGGGGTTTGCCAGTGCGGTATAGCCACGGGGAAGGAGAGCGAAATTGCTGCTCACGCTAGCCGAGCAAAGCCACTGCTAATTTTTTAGCTTCCCACGATAAAATAAACCATTCTGAACACAACTGATCTGTCTGAAACGAACAGGCGTATCGTTGAGCAATCTTCGCACACCTAATAGTTGCTCAGGCCGGCGGGAGAGTTCACACACGCAGGCTACTTCCGTCTCTGGTTTCCGCCTCGCGATACCACTAGACCACCAGCAGTTATTTGTTTTCAACGCAGTACTATGCGGTATATTTATGAAATTATGGATGATATACTACAGTCATCTCTTGAATAGTTGCGCGCTAACATAGTCTCTCTCGCTCAGCGTAATTCTGGCATGTCGGAAAATTAGGCGAAAGATTCACAGGACGGTTACGGACGTCTAACGCGAATGTTTGCTTTCTCACCATAGCTAACGCTCAAAGTAGTTTCCAGAAGTATGCAGGCCGTGCCGCTGCTGGCCCTTCGGCGTCTTGGCGCCCTGCCAAATTTGGCGGGCAAGCCGTCGTTGCCGGAGCTCCCGTCAAAACAAACACGCCGCGCCGTTACAAGCATCGCAGCAACTTGGCGCGCTGCCAAGGTCTGTGCCGTGGACAGCGCCGACAACGGCGCAAAACTGAGGAACCAGCAAAGAGCCAAAGCTCCAAAACAGGTTCAAGTTGTCACAATTTTCTGCACATAACACCGCTCTGAGTTGAAACCAATGCCCTCTACAGAAAGATTAATTTTGTGATCAACAATGGGTGGTTTTCTAACCCCTTTATAATAGAAGTTCACGTGAAGACATCTGTGGAAGCGAGTATAGATCCTGCACTAAATGAGATGTTACCAGATAAACGGTATTCACTATCTTGAGCAACAGTTTATCATATTTCATTTGCGGCACTTCGTGCGATATACCTGCCACTTGAAATACATTTTTCGCGTTCACTCACCTCTGTCGCATACCTGCCCATAAGAGCACCGGCACTTATGGAGTTGGTTGGGCTGAAAAACAACTCCGGGCATTTTTTTTTTTGCCGCGGGCACGTTCAACTAAAACATTCAGTGTAGGTTCTTCTCGGTCATCGAATAATTTGTGAAAAATTTCGTAGCTGCGCTACATTGGTTTGGGAGCAAATTGACCTAAAAAATTCTTGCTTCATGACCTCAGTCGGGGCGCTTTCTGCGCGTAACATTGCATGTGTGACATCACAAGTTGCACAGGTTGCACACCCATTGATATTCGCGCCTAGTTTGCTGAAGAAAAAACAAAAAAACAAATTCCAGCTTGCTTTCAATCGTTTCAGACAAATAATGGCTGAAGCTATGGTTTGCATTCGCCAGTTTAACTTTGCGATTTGCGGTATCCATGGCGTCCTTTGTTGTTGGTCTCAAGTGACATTTATTGGTCGAAAGGCACTTTCTTTCAGTTTTGTAGGTTTCGGTTTTGGCTTTGTTTCTTCTTCTGTTTTATCATTGTTTTGCTGATTATTCTGAAAATCTCTTAATCAGAAATAAGAGAGGCAGGTCCAGGAAATATAACGACCGTTAACTCAGCGTGTTCGAAACTGTTCTGAAGTTGCCCTTTAAGGCAGAATAAACATGCTGAAGAAACACGTTCAAGTGGAGGAGCATGCGGAGCCTTCGTGGGAAAAAAAAAGCATGCCGCATCGCCAGTAGCGGAAGCAGTACCCTTTCCCTGCAGTGCGCCTTCCATGTCGCCCATGCGCTCTGTGCACGATAACACAAAACGCATTTCTGCTCTTCTTCCACTCTAACCTCGCAAGCCAGCGCCGAAAAGGGTGACACGAGGGTGCTTCGAAGCAAGAACTCCGAAAGCACGCTTGCGAAGTAGTAGCAAGTGGTCATGCGATAATGAAGAGGAAAGAGCTCTGTCATAGGCACGAAACTGATAAATTTCCAGCAGAAATAAGACGTCTATGCCTTGTGACTGTATTCAGCAATCGCGTGGCCTAGAGAGGCGAAAATGCATTCTTTCGGAATAAGGCTGTGACGTCGCAAAATTGTCTTTGGTCATTATAGTTCATTTATCGTCACTCTAAACGGTGAAGCTGAGCATCGAGGTACCCAACTTTCAAGATGGATTTAAATTGAAGGGGCCGCGGTGGCTCAGTGGCTTTGACGTTTGGCAACGTTATTTACCCATGCACTGCTTAGAACATAAATGCAGGCCCCTGCTCCACCAAGTTAAGATCCTGCGCAAGTGCAGTAATGAAAAAGCACGGGAACTTCTTGAGTCATATTATATAAAATTTCTGGAATAAACCTCAGTTGCTAGTTTGCGCCTGTCCTGTCTTCTTACATGTGATTGTCTAGAAAGCGCAACCAATGTTTCCTATTGCAATGAATCAACTTGCCCAACAACGCATCCTGCTAGACGTTTGGCTGTTGATCCCAAGGCGGCGGCCCTATTTCAATGTAGACGGAAAACAAAACGCCTGTGTGCTGTGCAATGTCAAAGCGCGTTAAAAAAAATACGGTCTAGTCTGTGCTACGCCTAGACTACCACATGCACTGCAGGAACGCATGTTCACTGCGCTATGTTATGTTGTCGTCATGGCTATACAGCGGGAGTTATCCTTAAACGAACCTCTCTGCACCCGTTCTGTTGCGCTTGTGTTTGGCGCCGTTGCCCCGAACGGCGGCCAAGTGGTCATCATAATCTTCTACAACCAAAACATCGTCCACCGATAATGCTTCCTCCGCCGCTAAGTGGCCAAGGGCTTCGTTAACGTCTCCGTGTAGTCCATGCTAAAGACGCCGCTGTATATATAATAATGGCCGGTTTGTAGCAGCAGAAGGGCCCTTACACTTTCCCTTTTTCGTGCTGCCCCGTTCTTACGGTTATGTGATACGCCCTGCGTATTTCCGATTGCGTGTTTTCTTCCCACCATGTGGGAGATTCGGTGAAGTTTCTGTGGCCGGCTGGTGGTAACGGTTAGGATTACGTCTGATATGAATACATGAAAAATAAGTTTTCGAAGCAGTTTTTGATTTCAAATTGCAATATGAGGTCGTGCTTTATTAAACAAAAGCAGAGTACATCCTAGAACAGAATATGAAAGTATGAAACGTCATTTCAAAGGCGATACTTTTTTTTTAAACATCGCGGTACATGCGTGAGGGAGTCACCCCTGGCTGGGAGTACTCGGCAGGAGCAGAGCCCACAGAAACACGTGTGAACGAAACTGTTCGAAATATTTTTCTCATTTCGCAGGCTGCCCATGAATGTGAGCGTTCTTCAACAGTTGGCAAGTACATTAAGGAAGAGTGTGATACAGTGTGCAGCGAAAGTTCGAACCTGATATATTTTTAAATGTGACGATAAATGTGTGTTATGATGGAGGACATATCCTCCACAGGCGCTCCATCAGCTGGGTGTTCCTCCGAATCGCACAAGCTTCTTGTGAAGTCAGACATTCTGCCGCGTGCGCTACGTTTGTTCACTAACACAGTCGTTCAGATTATACAGCCTAGACAGCTCTACACAAAAAAACATTCTTAAATAACATGGTAAGCAAACGAAAGCGAACCGCGCACTCTACCAGACGGCGGCGCAGACGATACCCCAGCCTCTCCGGCTGCCGCGAGCGCCCTCTGCTTGTAAACAGTGTGTTGGTTTAACTACAAAAGCTTCACAAAGCAGTGAACTAGTGGCGTGTGCTGCGCAGGCATAACAGAATGTTGTGAAAAACTTAGAGAGCACTGCAGAGACTGCACTGGAGAAATGCGAAAGCATTAGTATTTGCCGCGACGTTGGTGGCTCCTAGTTGACTTTGGTAGCTCTTGTCCATATGACGTCACATGGAATGTTCTAGAACTATTTGCAAACGTGCATATCGTCCTACTTCTCAGACATCAGCATTCAGGGTTCCGTTCTTTGCTTTACTCTAATTGGTTGTAGACTTGACATCATCAGACGTATGCGATGACGTCACACCCCCATGACGTCACATGGCATCATTAATTAGCCCAATTAATTACTCTCTAATCAGTCACCACTAATTACCTTCGATAAGCAAGTTGGTTAATTACCGTAATTAATCAGTACCATTAATATATTTTATTACGAATGTCCGTTAATTAAGGTTATTTATTAATTACCAGTGGCAATAGATAATGACTGACTCGATATTGTTTAATCACTGACTTAATATACTTCACCACACCACTCTTGCTTCGACGTTTTGCGGACACTTCCGGTTCCGACACAGCTTAGGAATGCTTTCGCATTAATAATTCATGATCTTCCCAACTAAAAGTGAGGCACAAAGAGGGAACCCATCAACATACCTTACTGTGGCCAAAGAAACAAATAAAAAGAGCCGCTCTGCCCGCACCATAACCCATAAAGACTGATAACGAGTCCTGTGTCGCTTTTGTTTCAAATTTTCGTCACCTAGCATCATTTGACAGTTTACTTTTAAGGCGAGTTTCCTTCTCAGCTGTGTAATGGGGCCCTTACGGCACTGCTAAAGGCCAAAAAGTTTCTCGAAAGGTTAGGACATTCTACTCCTTACCGCATACACGTTTATAGCTTAAGTGATGCTATAAGTGCTCCACTATACAAGAAACAAACTCCGCTGCCTGGTTGCATTTGGCGAAGATGGTATGTGCCCAGTTAACTTGCTGGGAGATTCTGGTAATCGGACTCCTGAACGCTTGCGCCGCAGCGTTCAGGAAAAGAGGAAAGGAGAATTCGTAAACGTATTTACAGCTGCGCTATGAGCTTCAGAAAAACGTGAAATTTGGCAAGGTTAGAGAATCGTCTCAGAAGACAAGGGTGGTACAGTTTCTTTCTTTTTTTTTTGCGATCAGCCCATTGAATAATTTCTTGGAGCTATTCCAGGGGCCGCACTCTTCCTGGAAAGCCCACACTTTATAAGCTGTGACTTCTAATTGTGCTTTAAAGAGCCACCATAAGAAAAAGCGGCGGTAAGCGTTATCGACGGATTAATGCTCCCAGATTGCAAATATGCTATAGCTTTACCAGGAACTGCGCTTGTGATGTGTTTGAAAATGAGATCAATGAAAATTTTGAACAGAAGTGGAAAAAAATGGAAAAATTTAGAATTCAATTGAACTTGTGTTTCAGGTATGGCGCATATTCGCCGTCAGGCGAACATTCTTCGCGCTGAGCCGATCTAGAGGCCCTCCTAGCTTCGCACTTTGCTGACTGCGGGGTGCCATCGTACGCAGTCATCCTCCTCCTTGTTCGTGGCTCCCTCGCTGTGTAGGAATTAAATCACTGAAGTTTAACCCGGCATCCCTAGCTGGAGTTACATGAAACACCCTGTATATATATATATATATATATATATATATATATATATATATATATATATATATATATATATATATATATATATATATATATATATATATGCACCCGTGTTGTCTACTAGATACAATTGCAAGTTAGCGCTACGTGTCCTGTTCCTCTCACGTCCCCATCTTTTTTGTGCTCAAATTTTTTTTCGCGGATATGGACGATAACAACGTCCCATTTGAAAGGAATGGTCTTATCTCAACTGACTGCAGCGCCGCATGGAATATCTCAGATGCTAGGCTCTATGGCGCAATGACATTAACACATTGTTAATTAATGTCTGATGGAAACGCCGAATCGGTGTTCGCTATTACCCATGATGCTGCTATAGGCGCAATCTTTTAATCGGTCTGTAATGTTGTATGCGTGCTTAGCGAGGCATTCGTCTCTTTACTGCGTAAACGTTCTGAGTGTCATTGGGCGAAATTTCGGGCGTGTCTCTCGGCGTGGTCGCTGAGTGAAGCCTCCGGTGATTGCGAGAACCGCACCATCGACGAGTGACGAAAAACGCCGAAGGCGAACGTGCGTGTCATCGTCTGAGCCAACTAGGCACGCCAAGTAAGCGAAATATGTGCAGCGCAACGAATGTAAGCGCATAAACTAATCTTTAGCGCGCTATAAAATCGAGCTAGAAGTAAAGCGAAATTAACTGGCGCAACTTTCAGGCAATCAGCTTTCGGCGAAGAAAAAGCACCAAATGGAGAAGCACCCAATAGAAAGGCTACAAATAGAACATCCTTAATGCGCAGTTTACTTAAGCAGTTCATCGCATCAGACCTTCTGATTGTCGATTTTTTTCTTTGTCATCAGCGACGCGTTCGGCTGGCTTTTCGCGTTCTCGTCAAGCCGCGTGAAGCCGCCGTTACTGTTCATTCGAGCTCTTCTGTGCTCCGGCGTACAGATTTTGGAGTCGCTATAACTGGCTTTCGAATCGCCATGCCCCATCAACCCGGGCAGCACTACTGTCGCCGAGCATGAGTTATTTGTACCGGGCATACTGGCAACGATGATAATGACCTAATCCCTTCCCCTTCCTATCAGTGCGGCGCGTGTCGCCACCTGTACTTCCACGCAGTCACTGTCAATGCCCTTAAGCCACTCCCCCGTGTTAGCAGTGCGACAACTTACTCTTCTTCGAGGGGTTCGAGCTATGCAGCGCAATCTATTCCGGCCATTTAAACTCTAACAAGTGCGAGTCATGAATGAAAACACCTGTTAGAAACAGATGCGTTGATCCTTGCGGCTACAGCTGAGTAGCGTAAGGCGTAATTTGAGCCAGCTATGGGTTCGCTTTAGCAGGGGTTTCGATCCAGCTAGGTTGCTTTGCGCTCATTTTTTTTTGCCCCTCGCCTTTCATAGAGAAATTTGTCAGTTTTGGCTTCAGTTTCGTCGCGATTTTTTTAGGTTGTTTGACTAGACTGTCGACCATGGGAGCTGTAAGCATATCATGACTAAAAAAAACGGTGGAGTTCCCGAAAGTTATTCTGCTAGTGTAACGTAAATTCGTTATTTTATTGTCCCTTATTGTTTCCATCTAGCGTCCCTTCAGAAAAGTCATTACTGTCTACTGTACTCGATTAACCGACATTTAATTGTCCCGATTCTACTGTTTTTTTATCACGTTCTCTTATCTCCAACTAGCCCAACTACGCACTCTTGTCGCAACCTTGCTTGTCCCCGTGCAAGCCGCCGCCAAGTTTAGATGTATTAATGCCAGGAAATCCAACTGCGGCGTATCGCCGATAGCTAAATGCAGGCACGCTGGCATTTAACATGTTTTCCTTCCTCAGTTTACTTGAACAAAGACACACTGTCCCGGAGTGAAACACTACCGTAGCCGCAACATGTCTCACCGGTCATCTGGAACTCCCAGTGCCTCTTCCTCGTGAGCGGCACGTAGTGCAGGCAGCCCTTGAAGCGCTCGTCGTTGATGCCTCCGAGAACGAGCTCTCCTGCTGGCCGCGTTTGCGACTGGGGACCCAGGTAGAAGGAGAACACGGACCTGGGCACGAGTTTCTGCTCCATGATGGTGTCGAAGACAGGCGTCCCCTTCGGGGCCGAAATCTTAGGGTAGGCCAGCCCGATGATGCCGTCGAATGGCACGTCCCGCGTGGCCCACCCGTCGAAGGGCTCGGGCCGGAAGATGAAGACGCGTACGTGATCTCGGCGAACGGCTGGGAACGCACGGCGCCCTCGCCCAGATGCAGCGCGTTGGAGGCGAGCACTCCGCGCACTTCGCCGCTGCCGTACTTGATCGACACCCGCTTGTTGCCCGGGACGTGGGAGCTGGACCGAGAAGCGTCGTACTTTTTACGGTCCTCTGCGCGCGAAGAACCGCCGCGTGGGACGCGTGAAATAACCACTCAATAAGCACGAAAACGACGTCCACAACTAGCAAACCTCGTGGTACTTGATAACAAAACCGTTGCAAAGTTGCTCATGAGCAGCAGGTTTTTCCTTCTTTATATTTACCGGCAAGGCAGTTCATAGCACATACAGTTCTGATATAGTAGTAACTCTCGAGACCCATTTTAGACCGCTTCTACTGAGAGTGAAGAATAGGCTGTCCTTTGTTTTCATTCTTTCTTTTTCCATGCCAACCGTGCAATATACTGAAAGAATAAGCTAAAGCGATGTGGCTTTAATGTTGCGCTTTATTATTTATACATAAACCGAAGAACCATGATCATTCTTAACAGGCGGTTAGTATACTTCGCACAGAAATAAAACGTTTTGCCGGGGTCGTCGAGTGACCGCATGCATAATACAGGTGACGATTGCGGTGCCAGTTACCTCACCGGTTTTCGCGGTCTTCGTGGATTTCGAATCATCGATGTTAATTTAGTAGCGCCGTAGTTTCAAGCTCATGTGCTGTCCAGTTTGGTTGTAGCCTAGCTAGTTAGAAATTTCGTAATCTCCTCATGCGATGAAGCCGAAAAAGTAAAAAAAAAAGATTGTCTCCAACGAAAAAACGAACTACTCTCGAGCCTCTGAAAGCACGCTTAACACCTTCTTTAGCGCAGCCAGTTAGCGCACGGCGCCAATAGCAATCACGAAGATGCTGCGCCCGTTGTATTTCTCCGCTGTCTGCAACATTTAAGGTGCGGGCTAGTTGGTTACCGCTCCTGTGGCCTGAGCCGCGCACACGATCGATGTTTCGATATAATCGGTGCTGTACTCGCAAAACTTGTCCTGCACGTAAGAGCTGTCAACGACTCGCCCGCGCCTTCATCGCTGGCTATTGTAACTGTCCAGAATGTTACGCAGCTCTCTTGCCAGATCCTCGTCGCAAGCAATGCCAGTTATCCAAAGGTCGTGATATCTGTGCCATACACTTGAACTGCCGCGACAACCGCGGAGATAGCCGAAAAGTGCCAGATGCCGCTTACGTACTTGGGGCTCGAATGCCAGCCCCAGCCATTCTGTTCTGGACAACCGTTGGCTGTGACTGTCCCTACCGCTCCCAGCAAGTTTTTTTTTTGTTTTCGGACAAAAGTTCCCCACTTGCTTTGGATTTCACTGCGACTTAACTATGCGCATTAACTATCCTTGCGTGACTGCGTAAAGCTGAGAAGAAGCAAGATACTTTTCCAAAACACTCGGCGCGCTATAGATAGCAATTTCCACCTCGGGATGCACCACTTCGCTATATTTTCTTCCTGGTCTCTGGGTCAAAAAACTGCAAAGGATAACGTATGCAATTCTATTTTACACAAAGCCGTGCATCTCGGAAGTACCCACACTCGTGTTGCAGGGCCGCTACTAACTTTTCTTTCACTGTTCTATTTGCAGTGTGAACTCACTTTCACGTATGCATGCTGGATGGAGGCAGCCATTTTGAAGGGCTTCGGATTAGTGCTGACCGCTTAAGACTTAATGGGAGGCCTTCCTGTCGTTCACCAGCGTTAGAGAAACTCGCTATACCAGATTTTACGGGAGTGAATGCGCAAGTCGGTACGTATTGATATGAGTTGTTAGAGGGAAACCTGCCGATATATGTCACTTGCTGAAACTGCCATCTCCCACAAGAAAGCAAATGGCGGAGGCTGCAACGTGTTTGGACCGAAACCAATATTTGTGCAATGCTTGACCCTTACCAGAGCTTATTTCTCAGTGCGTCACGCTGACAGGATTCAGTAGCGATTCGTGCAAGCGGTATCAAGAGTGAACGGAACTTGGTTCCGGCACAAAAATGTGCCGTGAAGTGTGACTTTGTATTACTTGGGAAGCGTAATATGCGTGAGCACTTCGGTTCCGCATTTGCGCGCGAGCACCTCGCGCTCAGCGGCTTAGTTGCCAACGGAGGTCAACGTAGTTAGTAAACAGAACAGTATTCCAGTTACTTCTAACGCGAGGAGTGCGCACTCATACGCTTATAGCAGTCTACAGCGCTCTCTCCCTCCGCACCCCCCTCCCCCTTTTTTAAAATTTTGCATGATATATTCGCAGGCTCGTGCTCTTTTAGGTACGGATAACGACACTTACTAAAAATTTAAGAATACCTGCGAAGCACTTTTTTATTTATTCAGATTTTCAAACGAGGCTTTAATCACTGTGCCAAGCTACTCACCGCAACCCTCCGAGCAACGAGCGGACGGTACCCAGAAGTCTGCAGAGCAGGTGTCAAAGATTATGCGGAATGTCTGGCCCGGCGTCCCCAGCTTCACTTCCCCGATGTAGTCCATCTGCAGCCAAAATGACGAAATGATGTATTGTGCACAGAAAGGGAATGTTTCTTCTAGTGCCACTAAAGAGACGTTGCGAAAGTTAAAATCACCTTAGCTTCAAGAGCTGGATTATATGATGTGGGCTAGAAAGCGCCGCACGTGCGGGGAACTATTGGATCGTGCTCCCAATAGTCCCCTTTCCCATTGCTTGTCACTATGCACGCTCCGGTACATCTCTACTGTTCGGTACACGAGTCCACGTTCCGATTTGTTCATCATAAAAGAATGCTGTGCTTGGAGAAGTGAATGCCAGTTTCTTTTCTTTGTTGTTTCACAGATTTCGCGATAACACATACTCGATCACACTGCTCGACACCGGCGGCGAACGACAACTCGTTGTTCACATTCGATAGAGCGCCAAGGTCGTTTTTCGTTTTGAATCGTAACAGCTTTTGCTAGTTTCAGTTGTTGATGATTCTTTTCAATCTCTTTTCAAACTATAACTGTTTAATGTGAGTTTTACGCCGAGTTTTGGAATGTGATAGCGTTTATAATAAGGCATTCGCTTATTATCATGCACAGACGTTTTTCAAGTAGCACGGTTTTCATCGTCAGCGCGATCATTCGCGAGTGAAGCGGTTAAAGTGACTGCGCTGGAGTGATGGGAAACTGGAGGCGACAAAGCGGCGCCTCAAACAATTGTGGCGTTATGAAGCGGAAAACCGGATTTGAAAAATTGACAGTACACAAGGCTAAGACAAATTTTTGTGCTGCCGTCGGAACATTTTAAAGGTTTGCTTTTGTTTCTGGCTCGGCCTCGCACTTAATTTAGTGGCGACCCAATCCAAATATACCAGGTGTTTCATGGAAGGTGATCACTAATTTGAAAATAAGTATGGGTGTTGAGGTAAAGCGAAACTTTTTGCGCCATAATAATGCCAGTGTTGGCGAACGTCAGAAAACAGGCTTATCATGCTAACTAGTAAGGTGATTAACTAAATTCTAATAGTTAACTTTTGAACTATTACCGATAGGCACTTCACTGCCGTTGGAGATTTGTAGTCAGCCTTTAGCAATAGCCAGACCAGTAAATAGTATTTCGAAAACGCGATTATCTTCGGCGCTGTGGCTTGACAAAATTTGGCTCACTCTCACTCGCTCTGACTCGCTCTCACTCTTACTATTGCTCTTACACTCACTCTCATTCAATCTCACTCATACTTACACTCACACTTACACTCGCTCACTCACTCGCTCACTCACTCACTCACTCGCTCACTCACTCACTCACTCACTCACTCACTCACTCACTCACTCACTCATCTCACTCACTCACTCACTCACTCACTCACTCTGATATATAAGGCCCTTCCGTAGGCCAGCGGAGGGGGACATTTTGTTGGAGTGCACGCACCTCTCCTGTTCCCCTTTTTTGATCACCCAGCCGCTGCTAATGCCCTTTCGCTTCGCACTTCCCCTCTCCTCCAAGCACAAGCCTTTGTCCAAGGTGCATGCTCCGCAGAATTAGGTGCGCAGATCCGTTTGTAGTCGACTCTAGGAAGTATGTGTGAAATTATACTCACGTCCATGTAATTATCTAGGTGTTCATATATCGCCGCTCTACCAAACGAGGAAGAACGGTTCGTCTGGACAAGGAACAGGGGTACGCTGGAAAACGGCGTGAAAATGATTATTTCGCGTCGGCAGCTTATGTGCTTTGTTCGTATTTTTTGTCCTGCAATACAATAACACTTATCCCCCCCCCCCCCCCCCCCAGAAAGTAGCACTTCCGAACAGTATAACGAATGTTCGGGAAAAGCAATGAAATTTTACGCACTACGCTATGAAACGCACCGCAGTAGAGTGCGCCAGATTGGTTTCGAGCACCAGGGGTTCCTTTAACGCTGCGGTGGCACCACATAGCACACGGGCAGCTTTGCATTTCGCCTCCTCCAAAATGCAGCCGCCGGTTCCAGGATTAGATATCGCATCATCGGACTAAGCAGGCGAACGCCATAACCACCGAACCAATTGCAGCGGGACCGACTGGTTTATTATGAAGGAGGAACGAGTAATCCATTTATTGTAGCGTTAATAGAATTTAGCGTTCAGCACGAGCTTAACATTTCGCCCTCGATTTCACGCGATAGGCACCGCGCTGATCACTTGAAACCATGATCATACACGAGAGGTTAGAATTCGAGCCCACTGGAAATTTACCTGAACTGGCACGAGACAATGCCGATGACGCATAACGGTGCAATCAGTGCGAGCTGGGTGCTCGTCATCATGCAAGTCTTCAGCACCAGGCCTTTTGGAAAGAGCTTTGAGCTTCTGTACCGTTTTGTGTGGAGCCACTGCGTTATATGGCCACGTGCCTTGCTATGTTTGCGACATCTTACCTCCGAGCTCCGTCAGCCTGCTCAAACACGAAGACATAGTGAAAAAACCTTGCCATTTGCATTCTCCCGCCACTCGGCCTTTGTGCTTGCCGAAAGCACTTGGGAGTTGCAAGCCCTTAATTGCTCTCGATAACGGGCCAAAAGGGCTGCCTCGTGCCGTGCTCGAAGTGCTGATCGTGGCAGTCTACGTGAAATGATCCTGTTCGCCACAAAATGACAACGTTGGACTGCTTTAACAGCGGTTGCTCTGGTAAACCAACAACGTCTGCCGCACACTGTCTGCCGCGAGCCTTGGCACGAGTACTGCGAATTAATAACCCAGCGCAGAAGTAAACAACACTGCGTGAAAGCCGTGGAATCTATCCACAAAGGGATTATCGAGCGAAATTTGTTGATTTGGTGGCGCACTGTTTTCACATGTTTTGTCTACTTCCGGTTTTTATGTAGGAGTGCATATAACGACTTCATTGGCGGTTTTCCAAGTCGATGACAGCTGCGGTTATCAGTGCGAGCACAAGTTTTCCGAGGCCCTGATTGCCTGCCGTAAAGAGCACCCAGACTGAATTGCGAGCAGTCTCTTTATACGGCTACACTGTGGATCACTTGTGCACTTTATTCTTCCCTGTATCTATGTTGATTTTCTTTGTTTTTTTAGATTATTCACCATTGTACTCTCAAGTTCTGTCACTCAGCGTTTTCGAGAACAACAATCACCCCAATTTTTTTTTCTAGCAGAAAATATCAATGATAAGTGGTGTGGTATGATGACACCCAAGCCCACAAAAAGGTAATAAATATGAAATAAACAACTCGTAGTTACAAAAATTGGCCTGAACATGCTCAATAAAGAGAAAAAAATGTGCCTTGGTGGCTCAGTCGCTACAGCATTATGCTCGCGGCGGTCGCATTTCAATGGAGGCGAAATGCTACAGGCCCGCGTACTGTGCGATATCAGTGCACGTTAAAGAATCCCACGTGGTCGAAATTTCTAGAGCTGTTCACTACGGCGTCCCTCATAGCCTGAGTCCGCTTTGGGACATTAAACCCCCATAAGCCAAACCAAACCGAGGTTGCAGGTTCGATCTCGTTAGCAGCATGTGCATTTGTGGAGCCGAAATGCATAAGCGCTGAAATGTACTGAGATTTTGGTGCGTGTTGAAAACCCTCCAGACACTGCTGCTTTGTCACATAAAAGTCAATCAATAATCAATAGTCAAGCAATCACAAAAAAAACATTTGCGATGACCAGCGATGTGACTCTACATAGCAAAGAGCAAATTTTATTGATGAAGCCAGGGAATAGCGACACTTTGGTAAAATACGCTACCAGCGTGCTTTACAAGGGAAGGCGAACATAGCAGGGAGTGGGACAAGGCCATGTGGGCGGATGAGATTGGGCAACTTGCAGGCATAGGTTGGCCGCGGCTTGCGCAGGGAAGGGCGAATCGGAGATCAGTGGTGAAAACGTAGTTGGCCTCATGATGGTGGCGATGACGATGCGTTAAAACGCTTAAGCGGTTCTTGATTAGTCCTGCGGGCGCGGGTTTGCCAGCGTAAGTGCCTGAACTATCAGCAGTGTCGGAGAAAATGCATTTAGACGTTCTAGATGTTTGGCTGGTTCTTATAGCAAACTAGCTTGTATTTCGCGTCACCTCCGGCCATCTAATCCCCCAGTTCTGTAACCACAGAAATTGTTTATCTGTAGGTCAAAATATGCAACTAAAATATACCGCAAACGAACAAATATTAGATAATCTCTGTAAATAAATGTAGACATAAGCAATAGCATGAGTAACATTTAAAAAGAAGTATAGATTTAAAAGATTCTTGCCAAACAAGCTATATACACAGGTGATGGGTTAGTAGGAAGTTAAAGCAGAAAAGTAACCTGCGCAGGAAACTAAATACCTCCTTTACGCACTGTAATGTGCAAAAATGCCGGTGTCTTCTGTGTGAAGTCTCAGCGAGTGAATCCTCACCCAACATATTTAAAAGCGTATGAGCTCACCCTCCAGAAGCTCCACCCACCACCAATCCACTTACTAGAAACACACGCAGCAGTGGAACGAAAAAAAAGCGACGGCGAAAATGAATTGAAAGAGGCCGCGGAGCAACCACGCCGCCACCGTAGATCCACCTCTCCACCCTCCAAGAGCGCCACCACCCGCCCACCTTCACCCTCCAGAAAAATCCAAAGCCGCAGCTTAGAATAAAACCATCCGTTAGAACAAAATCATCAACGCAATAATCAAGAGTAAATCCAACTACTATCGCCGCTTTCTCGCATTAGGTTTCATGATCGTCCTGTCAATTTCTTGAAGAGCTCGTAGTCACTAATTTATCACCCCTGCGGTTCTTACGACCTGCGCTGGAACACAAGATGTTTTAAAGGGATTAGGCATAACGGCTGAAAGGCAAGTTTCTTGCAAAATCACACCTTAGTTATGTCTAGAAAGATCGCTACGTGGCTTTCCCTGGTTAGTTACTTTAACTAACAAGGGAGGGCGCCACGGACGGCGTGATTGCTGCGCGCGCGCGGGACACAGCCATTACCCTCTGAACAGCTTTCAGGCCTGCGCGTCACGTGTCACGACGTCAACGACGTCACTGCGCGCCGGCTGAGGGCCGCGAGCGATTGCCGCGCGCTCGCCTCGCGGGAACTGATGCCACAGACAGGCTCGTCGACCGCCAGGTCCGCGCGATTTATCAGGGCAAAGACAAATAATTAAGATTACGGACAGAATTATACATATTTATTTATCACAGCAGACTCTGTCTGTTTCAAAACAAAGAGACGCCGACCAGTAAAACGAAAAAATTGTATTGACGTTTCGGCGCCCAGAACGGGGGCCTTGTTCACAATGGAAACACACCAAGAGGGTTCGTCTTTTTAAAAGCTATAGTAATCGCCGTAAAGATCGCGCGTAAATCGGGTTAAGATTGCCCTCGTTACGATTAAGCGTGTGAGCCGTTGTCTGTATCACCAGGGACTCGAGATGAAGCCGTGATGTTGTCAGTTTCTCTTTTTCGATGATTCTTGCTTTTTCCCAATCTATTCTGTGATTTGCCGTCACCGCGTGCTCTGCCAAGGCGTTATTGCGGGTATCTTCTTTCTGCACATCACGAGCATGTTGCTGTAGGCGCTTCTTGTAACTTCCGGTTTCGCCGATGTAAACACCGTTGCAATCTGCACAAGGGATGGCGTAGACAACTCCTGGGAACTTCTCTTTTGGCAACTGATCTTTGACGTTCATCAGTTGTTGTCGCATTTTCTTGACAGGGACATGGGCAACTTGCACGTCATACTCTCGTAATACACGGGCGAGGCACTCACTTGTTTTCGGCACATAAGGAATAGCCGCACGTTTTTTGGGCGGAAGAGGGGCGTCCGGATGACGAGGCCGTGACAGCCGTCGTTCTGTGGACCTGATGAAATGGCTTGGGTAACCACAGCTAGTGAGATCTTTTCGTACCCTTGACGCGTCCGCAGCGGCGTCAGTGGTGTTTGTGCATATCTTCTTGGCCCGCTGCATTAAACTGCTCACAACGGCTCTTTTTTGGGCGGCAGGATGGACGGAACTGAAATGTAGGTAGCGGCCTGTATGTGTAGCCTTTCTATACACGCTAAACGACAACTTCTGGCCTTTCCTTGAGACGAGGACGTCCAGAAAAGGCAGACTGCCGTCCACCTCTTCTTCCAACGTAAACTGAATGGCGTCTTCCTGGCTGTTCAGGTGTGTCAGAAACTGGCTCACCGCGTCCTTGTGCAGAATGCAAAAGCAGTCGTCGATGTAACGGAAGAAGACCTTGGGGGCAGGGTGAAAGGAGGTTAACGCGCGTCGCTCCAATGACTCCATGGTGAGGTTAGCGGCCGTCACCGAAACAGAAGCACCCATGGGGGTCCCATGGACTTGCTTGTAGTAGTTTCCCCTAAAAACAAAGTAGGTATTGCTCAGGCAGAAAGCAAGCAGCCGGCGCAGGTCCCGTGCTTCTATTGGCGATCTTTCCGGTAGAGAGGCATCGCTATCGAGCGCAGCGGTGCATACGTCGACAGCAAGGTCAGTCGGTACACTCGTGAACAGGGACTTCACGTCGAAAGACACCATCAATTCACTGTCTTCGATCAGGGTGTTGCGGGTCTTCTCAACAAAGTCGTATGAGTTGCGAACGTGGCAAGTCCCATGGCCAACAAGCGGGGAAAGAACACGGTGCAAGAATTTGGAGAGGCTGTGCAGAGGGGAGCGGGTAAAATCCACGATAGGTCGCATTGAAACTCCTGGTTTATGTATCTTTGGCAAGCCATAAAACGCTGGCGCGGAACCATTGTGGCATAGTAACTTGTAGTAGAGCGGTTTTTGGCTCGGCGGGACGAACTGAAATACGTCGGCGAGAAGCTTCTGTAGTTCCCTCTCCAACTTGAGTGTAGGGTCCTTCTTGAGGCGGACGTACGTGTCACCGTCTTCCAGGAGAGACAGTATCTTGCGGTCATAGTCAGACTTGTCCAAAAGGACTGTCGCGTTGCCTTTGTCTGCTGGCAAAATTACAATATCTTTGTTGTCACGGAGGCTCTTCATAGCGGATTGTTCCTCGCGAGACAAAGCAGAACGGGAAGGCCCGCGAACCCTCTTGGTGTGTTTCCATTGTGAACAAGGCCCCCGTTCTGGGCGCCGAAACGTCAATACAATTTTTTCGTTTTACTGGTCGGCGTCTCTTTGTTTTGAAATGTATCCCCCCGGCCAGACGGGATTCCGTCACACTCTCGACTTCATCAGACTCTGTCTGTATGCATATTTACAGATATTTACGACTACACATCGTTCGCGGCCAAAATACATGACAGACAGAAAACGATACTGCGCTGTAATGTAGACGGATGTTGCCTTTTATATTGCGTGCTATAAAATCGCAAACAACTGGCAGCCGAAACAAGTTGTTGCACCGATAAGAGATACACACAGTTACAATACCAATCTGTATATTAAAGTAGGCCCTGTGGCACGGTACGAGTTTCAGATGAATGAGGCGAAGCAGAACATAGTACATTGCAATGCCAAGAGGTAGAAAACGAAAACCATACTCGCATCATAACTGTAGGTTAGAAGAAAATATTATTTTATCCATTTTTCAGAGTAGGTGGCCGCCCTTAAATGGCGTAAAACACAACATATTACTTTGTAGAGTCGAAGACATGCAAAGAAACCACAGTACATTAAACGCACTTGTGACTAAACTGTGGACTAGGTTATAATAAATTACACAAAGGACCACTTATTTCACTGCTGCAGGTACAGGAATGCACAAGGAATCCACTGCACAAACTGCATTGCACAATAATATACACTAATACAATAATACATAATAGACACTGCAACAATAGTACAATAATAGACACTGCACAAGAAGAGCACATACAGACAAAAGGTGTGACAAATAAGTCATTCACCTACCACAGTAGGCACTGTCTGAGGTTCAGCTCAGTAAAAAAAAAAAACAACATTGCACTTATTTGCCAAAATACTTTAAAATTTCAGATTAAAAACAAAACTGTCATTTAAACTCTGGGCTAGAAAGCGTGCATGACGCAAACAAAAGAAGGCTCATTGCACTACAACAGGCAGAAGTTCGCCAAAGAAATCACATGAGGAAACTGCAATAAAATACCTGCAGTGCAATTTAAAGTAATTAAATGGGCGCTGTACAAGTTATGGAAAATTACACTTCAAGAAAGATTTGGGCATTTGTTTTCTGCCTTCTGTTCTTTTATAATATGAAGTTGATCATTCCTTTGTTTACATTAGTTGTTAAGCATTATGTTTGCTGCACAGTTTGCAACAAGTGTGACAAGGAGCTCGTAAGCATGCCCATTTTCACATGTATATATGTCCTCAAGCCTCGGTAGAGAGTTGAGCGTCAGTTGCCGAACGACATTCCTTTGGTTCGGCCCATGGAGAAATTGTGCGCAGGCACTTTGTGTCACAAGCTTTTTAACTACAACCTCTGTGTACATGACTATTGTAATCACAAGAGCAGAGGGAAACTTGAGTCCACCTCGGTTCAGTTGTGCGATTGAGGAATGGGTGTATTCTTCCATTTCCGTCTCACTTCCGGTAACAACCAAGTGTCCTCGGCAACTTTCGCACTTTAAAACTTTCATTGTAGCATGCGCACAATACCCGCCAACATAACCAATAACTGGCATTCGTTCTCTGAGTGCATCAAGGTCAGCGTCTACAACTTGAACACTAAAGGAGGTTTCTACATCTCTGACACTGTTTGTCTCTTCGATGTTTCTGAAGTAATCAGTGCTCATCTTTGGCAGGGCATTTTGAAGGCGAATCGTGCCCTCTGTCTCACAAAGCTGTCGAACAGATATGTGGCACTGCCCACCAGCGATTTGCCGGTACTGTCCAAAACAACTCTCGAGAGGATCCGTTGGAACTTTCCCTAGTAGGACGTACTTAAAATGAAGTTCACTTATGCAGTACTTTGCCAATGCCAGTAAGGATTGAGCAGATAGCCTTAGGGCACTCAATGTGCCCTGGGTAAGGACCCCAGTGTCATGCCCATAAAATTCCCAGACATCAAGCCAGGTAATGAAACCATTCAGAAAAGCTACTTTTGGGTCATCTGTACTGCAAGATAGGGTTATTCGTAAACACTACGATGATGGAAGCCTTTATTTGGCGTTTTTACGTTGACAATACTCCACCAGCAAAGGAATGATTTTGATGAAATTTGCTGTTGCTGCCGCATGTTGAAAATCAGCTTCACCACTGCGAGCTGCCAGGGCTGTGACTACGTGCGGATTGTGTACGGCGGTATTGTGTGGAGAATGCATGCAAACACCATTACCTGTGTGCTGTACTGAATACGCTCTGCAGAGAGCAGCGTTAGCTCTTCCTTTAAAAATTTCACAGCCCCTTTCTTGTTTTCATTAATGCTTGCTTCCAATTTGTCTAGAAGAGAATTTACTGCAAGCGACAGGTGGCGCGAACTACAACACTCGCCAGACTCGTCAGACAGCATGCAAAGGTTGTTCAAAATTTCCAACAAGAAGCTTACTTTGCAAACCGAGTCTGGTACAACAGCGCTACCAGGATTCTTGATCGCGGATCCTTGGTAGCAGGCTGAGACTTGGAGGTTTTCGAACACTGTCAATGACGCCTTCAACCAAGGTTCACGATCGTTGGTGATGTTCAAAAACATCGTACACTTTTATTTATGAATCACAGTCCACTGCACTGACACTGAGGCCACTTGCAGGCGCGCCATTAGTTCTTCGAGTGGCGAAAATTGGTCTCTCTCCTGCTCCGCTTCATATGACGGCAGTGATCCTTTGACCGCACGGGCGAGTTGGGAAGCTTCTAGTCGGCTCCTCTTAGCACCAGGTGCTTCTCTCTTGCTGTTGTCTGGTGCTGAAAGGTACGAAGGTCAGTTGGGAAATACGGTAGCACCGATCCACGGGGTAACCGCGGTACTTGCCATCGAACTGTAAGAACATTTCCTGTTCTTTGCTCCGTGTACGATGCCGTCGTCTCGATGCATGAAGCGTCGAAATGATCGGCGCAAACCTGCACAAACGTACAAACGTTTCCTAAACATCAGAATTCACTTATTAAAATAGCGTAATGCTAGCCCCTTTGTCTATAAGCTTGCTTGCAGCAATGAAACGTGGGCACAATCATCTATCTGGGCTTCGGAAGTATTGCAATAAACGTGCTGATTAAGTAAAAGCAACCAGGAGCACATAACGGTACCATAAACATTACTTACTTTAGTGTACGAAGTCGGCACGAAGTCCTTCCTTGGTATGGCGCATAACCACTTCTTTAAAGTGTCGTCGCCTTTTGGGAAAGAAAACACTTGTATCTTCCTGCCCGTATCGTAATTACCGGTGCACCCCGGCACACAACACTTGTTCGGCATTTTAGTATCCACTGGACATCGCGCACGGAAACAAAATTGCCGCAAAACAACGACGAGAAACGACAAACGCGACCACGCCGCTGCAACCAACCGGCCCGCGCGGCGCAGGGAGCGAGAAAGAAAGAACAGCTGGTACTAAAATCATGTCGCTGGCGATGTGGCTTCTGCACGTGTCAGCCTGCCGGATGTGACGTCAAAATTTTGGGCGCAGGCCTGAAAGCTGTTCAGGGGGTAATGACACAGCCCACTGCATCTCTATTCGGCTGGGATCGCGGACGTGTCGCCCGCGGCTCCGCTCTTCGCCAGCGGGGCGAGGAAGTGGCGGGGAGACTTGCTCCCGTATCTCGTCCCGCCCGGCTTCGTAGTATCCCCTGCCCTAGCGTGGGCGAACATGCGCTCGTAACCTTGCTGGTGAGTCGGACGATCTCGTTTCCTTAACTTGTTTTTTTTTTTGCTAGCTGGCGTTATTGTTGCTGTAGCAATAAATGCCTGTCTGTGTCAGCCAATGTGTAGTTCCTTAGTTCCCTCAGAGCAAGGCCCGCCGTGGTCGGCGTGCGCTCGGTAGCGCACGCGATCACGCGGTGGGGTCAGGCGGTTTCGAACCGTGTCAGCTGCGGTTAAAGGGGGAAAAACGTGTTTATCTCCCTAATTAAAACCCCCACAAAATCTATGAGTGTAGATATTGCGGAGCGATAACTCCAATGAAATTTTTTAAACCCTCCGTGAATAATGTCGCAATACAGAGGTAGCAACAGCTTTTTTAGCACATCTGACTGGAAGATACTTTGAGCCCTTTTTTGGTTTTGACCAATCGTATGACGCACTTTGAGGGCGAGGAAGAAGCCCGACGCTTCTGGGTTTAGAGCACACCATTTCGACATCCGTATTACAAGCATCGCCGCGAGCGACACTGCCAGGAACGTTGACGGCCGGCTGCACCTGAGCCGCATCAAAAGACAAGCTCCAACAACGCCTGAGAAAGGCCGCTAAGCGTGTGCTCGTCCACCATTTAATTTCTCTTGCCATTGTTGCCACCATCGAGGTTGTCAAAACGCCCTCATTATTAGAAACAGAAGTGCGCACGAGGGCGGCGTAATAGCATTTTTGCGGTTATGTAGCACATGCGCGTCTGCTCCGGAGCAACGGTTCTGTTGGATGATGCCTAACAAGCTTTGCTGATCGCCTCGTTTCAAACAACTGGCGTCATCTTCGGAGTGGTCGCTTTTGCAAAGGTAAACAGCTAGTAGGGTTATCCGAGGCGTAGCTGTTCAAAGAATGGCCCTCGCCATGAACACTGCAGCGTGTCGCCGACTTGCACGCTCTGCAACTATACCCGAACCGCCAGCAGTTATTACACTGTAGGGGCCGAGATATAGGGGGTACATCCGGTATGCAGCTCTGAAGGGCCGGATGATCCAGAAAAAGTTATCACTGACTCCACAACGCGCAGGACACCCGCCTCCCTGCTGCAGGGGTGCACTGAAAGTACCCCAGCTCCCGCGTCTTGAATTTCCTCCAACACTTCTTGAGGAGAAGATGCCAATTCAGGCCCCAACTGGCAGTGATGAAAATTGTTTGCGTTTTAACAAGTAAGACACACAATCTGAGTCTGAGGACTTACAAGCGAATCTTGTACTCGCGAAATGTCGCACCTCAGGGGTCTAAAATAGTGGTTGCTAAAATTTGTGAGTTGCTGTTGTATTCTCTCGGGGTTTTTCGTTTTGGTTGCTCATCTCCAATCGGAACGAGCGCCGCGGGAATGATGTCTATTCCGTTTTACCGGAAATATTCAAGAGGTAAGCTTTAGACCGGAATTCTAGCGAACAAAGCTGCCAATTCCTACGTCCGGGGTGGTCCAAGATCAGCCTCGGGAAACGCCGAACCCAAATTCACATCAACCGTGCCTGAAAAACTAGCCGGAACCATTGTCGAATCGCTTGACCGTGGAACGGCCTCACCATGGACCAACAAGCAGGCACCACTAGGAAGTAGCAAGAAGAGCAGGTCAGAGGAAAGCCAAGGCAGCTGCACTGCAAAGTTATTGTAATTTTCGCGCAAAATTAGTAATAAGTAATACAGTCATTGGTAATCCAGGACTTGGGGTGTGCGGTTCTTGTTACCTTAGTGGCATGGCACATACCCACGACGGGGGACAGGCCAGGGTTCAGTGAGGAAAGGTGTGTGGTGGTTGTTTCCTCTTGGTGTGTCGACCCTAGAGGGCACCAAACAACAATTCAGGGGACGTTTGAGGACCTGAATGCGCCACTTAGCAAATTCTGCGAATGTGGTCGAATAACCATGATGCTGTGGGCGTGGAGCCTTGTGATTGGTGGTCGTTCGCTGTCTCAATAAAAGTGTGGGAAACAGGCGCGAGCCCGACTTTTTCCCGCTAGGAACGCAGAAGTGTCGTTCCTTAGTGACCCTGTCCGGTGAAAAGGGCTTCGTCTGGCCGACTTGGAAGGTGTACACCACACCATACTTACGAAGCGATGGCACATACGGTGGGGATTGGCCAGGGTTTGTTCTGTTTTTTTTTTATTCGAGAAGTGTGTCATGAGGCATAAGTTGAAAAAAAGTAAAGGGGGGGGGGGAAGGAATGCACGGGATTGAAAGTTAAAAAAAGGACTGAAGATTCGTTGCGCTGAGGTAGTCGCAGAGGTTGCTGATGAAACGGTTGTTCATAGTCCACTTCACGTAGTCAGTTTTGCGGTTCCACCGCAGGTCCACCTCCCTGAGGAGCCGTTTTCTTATAGCAGCCGTCGCTGGGCACGTCCACAACAAGTGCCGCACATCACATATGTCCGGTGCAGCGCTACAGTGAGGGCACCTGTCAGGTGCTGGCAGATCTTTGGCACGCCACCGATGACGGACAGATGGTGTCAGAGACACCCCTGCCCGAATCTGGTGCACGGATACCTCCTCCTGCCGAGTAAGACTACGGGGGAGAGGGTGCGAACACGGAGGAATTAGAGCGCGTGTTCGCTGGCGCAGAACTTCGGAATCGGAAACATGGGACAGGAACGGATCTGGGGGAAGAGGGGAAGGTGGCGGATCGTCTGATGTATCAAGATGAGTAATAGCATCCTCTTGAATGTTATGTGGATCCTGAGCATGGCCGTGAATCCAGTGCATGCGCACAGGACATGGGTACTTTGCACAGAGCACATGAATAGATTGTGAAATCTGGAACGTTCGTCGAACAGCCTTAAGCTGTTTAAGGGCGGCGCGGGAGTCGGTGTAAATATTAACTGTATTGAATGTTGGAACGAGCGGAAGGGAAGCAATGGCATTATAAATGGCTTGAAGTTTCAATGCCAGGGGAGTGCACGTATCCGCAGTATACGTCGCGCGAGAGTTGAGATGCGGATGAGATGGACTATACACAGCAGTAACTCCCCTCTCTGCAGAATGTGATGCATCCGTGTATAATATGCACCCTTCAGGCAGATACGCTGCTGATACCGACGGGGAAACAGTGGGGCGATTATCAGTGAGCTGACAATATGACCACGGAGGAAGTGTCTTTAAGCGATGAAGTTGAAGAGACTGTTTTTGAGCTCTATTTTCAACCCATTGGTCGATGAGTTCACTCAGTTTATTAAGTTGAGCGAACTCCTGTAGCACAGGTATGGGTGTTAAACGAGGCAGATATGCTATGACGCGCATAGCCTCACGATTGATAGTTTCAAAGGAGTCCCACTGTCCGCGGGTGAGACGTTGAAATTGTGCCTGATATACTATCCGTGGCTGAAGGATAGAGCGCACAAGCTGGCGGGCCGTATGAGCACCTGTGCCACCAGAGCGCATAGCTATGCGACGAATCAGACCTAGAGTAGCGTGAGCCGATTTACGAGTGGCTGTCAGCCACGGGGTGCTAGTCCCAGATGTATGGAGGAGAAGACCAAAAATACGAGCAGTTTCTACCTGAGGAATCGGAGAATTATGTACCGTAAAATTTAAAGGGGGAGCTTTCCGTAAGCCGGCTTTATTTTCAATGCGAATGAAACATGATTTAGTAGGATAGAGTGTTAGACCCAGAGGTGGGAGGCGAGATGCCAATACATCCAGCGCGTGTTGAAGAACCGACTGATGAATAGACGCATCTGGATGACAGCACCACAAGGTTATATCATCGGCATACGCAAGCACGCGGATAGAAGGGATGGTCTGTAGGGCTCGAACAAGAGGAATTAAAGCCACATTAAATAATCTGGGGGCGAGAACGGAGCCCTGGGGCACTCCTCTATTGGAAGTGAAGTTACCAAAGGGCTTTCCGTGGACACGCACGCTGAAGGTTCGATTTGCTAAAAGGCGTGAATGGAGAGGAGGAACCAGTGAGGGTGACCAAGAGTTTGAATGGAGGTAACAATGGCAGAGTGAAGTTATCATATGCCTTTGTTATGTCTGTAGCGATTACGGTTCGTACAAGGTGACTCTGCGGAGAGTGGTCAAGCACGTCAGCAACCAAAGTAGCAAGGCCGTCCTCCGTTCCAATTTGTGGGCGGAAAACAATTTGGGAATCTGGGTAACAATCATGGGATTCCAGCCACCACGACAAGCGTGCGGCTAGAATGCTTTCATAAAGCTTGCAGATGGTAGGCGTAAGGGAAATTGGACGAAGGGCCGAGAGAGATACTGGAGGCTGACCTGACTTGGGTATTGGAACCACAATAGAATGCTTCCAGTCTCCCGGCATGACGCCAGAAAGCCACACTTCGTTTAAAGTATCAGCTAGGGTTTGCAAAGCCCTCCCTTCCAAGTTACGGAATAGGGAGTTAGGTATGCCGTCGTGCCCGGGAGTAGTAGTAGTTTTTAAACGTTAAATGGAGGCCAGCAGCTCTGCCATGGTGAGGTCAGAAGGAATCCCATCGGAGGGCTCTGTAACCGATAAGTCAGGTGGAGACGTAGCGGTGCAGTCATGGTTTGGAAAAAATTTACGGGCCGCTTGTTGTGCAAATGTGTCCTCATCCACATTTAGCGCGGGGCGAATGCTCTCTGTGTAATCTGCAACCTGAGAAGGGCGCTCCATGACGTGAAACAGTCTCCAAAGATGTCAATTGCCCTGCGTAGAGCACAGGCGGGCACACCATACAGCCCAGCGTTGCCTGCCTAGCCGCTTCGCATAGCGCCGCGCCCGTGGGGTAGCGCGGTGAAGAGTAGGAAGAGCCGATGGGTCATCGGGGTGACGAGTAGCGTAAAGATCCGCCTGGCGACGAAGAGCCCACAGATTCAAGAAATATATGTCCGGGTTTAGGTCGTCTTCATTTACGCTAGGGGTAGTAGTGTGAGTAGCGAGAACAGCAGAGAGAGTAGACAGTGCTGAAGAGGGGTTGAATGTAGATAAATGAATGTCTGCGCGTACAGAGTCCCATGATGCTATTCGTACAGTGCGGTGTATTTTCCGTAGACGCGTAGGCGTGAGGGAGATAAAAATAGGGCTGTGATCGCTGCTCCAAGTATCAGAATCAACAGCCAAACGAAAGTTACCAGAGCCTAACCACCAAGTCAAATCAGGTGAATACGGGCCACCTCGTGGGCGGGTAGAAGTATTCGGGTGGTTTAAAAGTTGAAAGGAATGATCCGAAAAGCTCCCTTGGATGTGTGCGCCCCTTGAAGAATCAGATAGATAACCCCCACGCAGTTTGTGCGCCGTTGAAGTCACCACCAACTAGAATAGGGATACCCGAGTTTGTAGAACGTAGAAAACGAACCCATCCCAGATTGGGAGATCCGGATCCAGGACGACTTAAAAAGAAACTAGGACAACGGGTGTGCGTGCAGGTTTTACGAGAAGGGCGACAACCTCTTGACATGTGTTGCACCACCGTGAAAGGTCGAGCGGTGTGTGCGGAACTGAACTGTGAATATAAATTGCAGATTTACCTGGGCTGAGGTAGGAGGCGTTACAACGGCGATCAGGGATAGAGGGTGAGTGGTATGCGCAGAAACCTGAAAGGCGTGGAAGTGAATTATGCTCTTGCAGTAGGAAACGCCCATGCCTTCAGCTTTCCGTAGTGAAGGCGGATGTTCACTTCAGAGGCCTTATTAGCGAATCCTCGACAGTTCCACTGCACCACCACCGATGATGATGCGCTATCCATGACGAGGCCGAAGAGCTTCCACGATGAGGGTTGTCACCTGCTTCATCAGCGCTAATATCTTATCCACTGTCGGGGTAGTCACGGCGGCTAACAGGTGGTCGGCACCTGATTGTGGCCCAGTTCTTACTCGAGGTGATTCCTCTGATGATTGCTCCCGAGTTATTAGAATTCTTCGAGAGGATTGAGAACGACGCTGTTCCCGTAGCTGGGCGAGTTCGTCTAATCGGCGGCGAACCTCCGCGATTGCATTGTCTAAAGCTGTGTCTTCGTCTGTGGTATCCACATGTGATGGATGCACAGGACGTTTTGGCGTACCATTTGGTCCGGGAAGGTGAGCCATTTGTGCATATGTACGCTGGTGAGGAGATGTATGGTGAGCAGCGGGCTCAGATAAAGGAAGTTCAGGCAAGTCGTTGTCGTCACATGCGAGTGCTGCAAAGCGATTGCTTATAGGAACATCCATTTTTGCAGGCGACTTGTGAAACTTCTTCGCCTGCTTCTTCTTTGGACAAGCTGGGGAGCGAATGTCATGGTCCGGCGATTTGCACAGGGCACAAGGAACTGTTGGTTCATTCATGTCGGCCACAGCTGCTGGATTAGGGCAGGTATTTTGCATATGACCTTCTTTGTGGCAGTGATAACAAAAAATATGACGAGGTCGGAAGGGCGGTAGTTTGACGATCGCACCGTAGTAGGTAAGGTACTTCGGGAGAGTCAGCGGGCCTTGCAGGATGAGCAGGCATGAGCCCCGGCGCCCCATAGGCCGTGCTTGCAGTACTACGTGAGTTGACCAGCGAATGTTTGTGCGCACCTCCTCGGGAGGGCTCGTGCTGTCGACATGATAAACCATGCAGCGGAGGGTGTCAGGACCAGATGCAAAATATATTTGCACCGGGACATGCTTGTTGTCATCCAGGGGGATCCGCGTAACTGCGCACATTTTCTGGGCGTCCATCAAGGATGGCAAGTTTACCGTGATGGTGTTCGATGGGCGATGGACGACAAACCCGCAGTAGTTCGAAGGGCCAAGAGCGTGGTCAATTGTGGCTTGAACATTCCGGGCAAGGATGGCAGTCATATCAAAGCACAATGTAGGCTTGATGGTAACGCGGAACGAGTTCGCAGCAGGCAGAAGAGAGCCTTGGCTCACGGGAGGCATCTGTGGAGGTGGCAGGGACTCAGACGCTGGTGACGGTCCTTGGTGGGAATACTGAACCGGCGCGACAGGCAGTTTCTTGAGGGAGAGTCACGGGCACGGAGGCGGTGGAGCAGTCCATGTCACAGGCCAAAGTCGTATATAGCATCGGAAGACGGCGCAGGCTGGAGGCCCGGAGGCGCTGACGATTGCGTGGACGTGTAGGCTGCGTCAGGTGGCAACACAGCGGGCATCCGCGTAGCTGTCGTCGACAACGCAGAATCCATGCAGACGCGTAGCGCGGCCTTGCTCGGCAGCGCCGAGCTAAGTCTAGCTTGCCCCTGAGGGTTCCGGTTGGGTTTTCTCACTTGAGAATGCACCCATCTTGCCGGGAATTTCTCCGCAAGGGCGTCGTCAGCATTCGGTCTCACGGACGGCACTGTCCGACCCACGCCACACGCGAGAAGACAGCGAAGAGCGAAAACACAAAGCTAGAAGCAGACTCGTATCCACCCACTAGGTCTTCGTCTTTTTCTTCGGGGTTGTTTTGAAAGTTGTTTTGATCTTCTTTTTCCCTTCTTCAGATGAAAATACGAACAGCCCCTTTATCATAGGAGGCGCCATGGTTAGAAGAGTATCATCATTATTACCACCAGCAGCACAGCCACCGCCGATACGCAGCAACGTATGCCCGTTACCTTCAATGTGCCGCGGTCCTCCTCAGCTCTGCGATGCGCGCTGATTGTGTACTCTGCTGAGGTTAATCGCAGTGAGGTCTGCGGTTGCACCGACGTCCTATAGTACTCGCTAACAGCAGCCTATGAAGCCATGGATGATTATTGTTAGTGCTTTTCTCTTTAACCAGTGCATGCACACCAAAAAGTGCCCGCTTCTTGCCACTCGCAGCCGGGGCTTCAGTTCAGGTACATACCACCTTTCTGTGCTTTTCAGATGCTATGTTCGCGATTTCGCTGGGGTCCGGGGAAAATTACATTACAAGCCTGAATGGTATTTTGGCCTGCACAGAATTGGTGAGTACCGTCACGAACCGCATCTTGCAGGTCGGCGACATGGATGCGTAGCTGGGCTATTGTACCGCTCACTCTCGCACGGATGGCCAAGTGAGGAGCACTCTATCACGATGCTAATTTTTGTCACCCGACTTTGGGGTTCTGCTCCCGATCCCAGAGTTGCGGGATCAAATCCCGGGCCACGGCTGCCGAATTTAGATGGAAGCGGAATGTGCCCGTGTGCTCTGCGATCCCAGTGCATGTTAAATAACACTAGGTAGCGTAAATTAAGCCGGAG
Organism: Amblyomma americanum; assembly: GCA_030143305.2. Classification (NCBI taxonomy): domain Eukaryota; kingdom Metazoa; phylum Arthropoda; class Arachnida; order Ixodida; family Ixodidae; genus Amblyomma; species Amblyomma americanum. Next base: position 49,887 of record JARKHS020016755.1, read on the forward strand.
CCCTCATTTTTGGCGTCCCTCGTAGCCTTTGTGTCGCTTCGGGACGTAAAACCCCACAATTAACAATTCCACTGCCGCAGCCTGTGCGATTACAGTGGGTCGGAAATTTTTGCGCAGAAGCTGAATGGTCTGCGACAAACATAACACACCGCAGTGATATTCGTGCAGCCATCGCTCCTATTTCCGTTGCAAATCTCAACACAAGATGGTACAATCTAGTCAGACCTCGGAATAAAAATTAACATTCGCTAACAGTAAGGGGTGAGTGCGATATCTTAAGGGTATGGGAGCTGCATGTAGAAATCACTACTACATACGGGGTTGTAGTTTCCGCCTCTTTGACCACATGATTGTGGACTCTAACAGCGCGCACCAAGCAACCTAAAGTGCGTTGAAAAAGGCAGAAGGTACAAGGTAAATATCCCATACCAAGCTTCTATCCTGTGACTAATCCTGGAACACATGAAACTAAAACTGTATGAAACAGCTTGACTGTTGTTCAAGCGAATTTACTTCCCCCTCCCTTTTTCTAATACTACTCGTATTAGCGGTGCGTGGTTCTGTAAAGTTCCACCCTAGCATAAAAGCACTGGGCCTCACTAGCAGAACCTGCGAGAGCACTAGCGGATATGTGTGCCATTGCTTATACGACGCACCGGAGAATGTGCTTACATGTCACCTCTGAATAGGCGGGTACACGACGGTAAACCTTCGTGCTACGACTCACACTTTTATCCTTTCGTTGCTGCAGGTATTGGCTATCTTCGTCTTCTTCGGCATGTTCGCAAGGCGAAAACTAAATTTTCCTCAAAAGTTTCTACTCGCCACGGGCCTCTCTTACGGCCTCAACGATCTGAACGTTGTGTTCTCGTCATGGTTCTCCAGCAACACAGCGGACCTTTTGCCCAGCGTTTTTTATGTAAGATGCCCGAGTCTCCCACAACCGCCTTGCTGACGCTGCATGGAATCATCGTTTTTGCCCCTGCTTCAACTTGGGGGACATCCCTTTCCACTTCTGAGAGTCATTCGTGCTTGTGGCCAGCAAACCGCGCCTTCTTCGCCAGTGCGAAGTTTTTAAGCTGGGGATTGTACGCAGTAGAGGAAGTGATGTTGGCCACAACCAATTTCTTCTTAATGCTGAAAGGCGATGCAGGTACCAAATAAAAAAAAAATAAATGCATCATAAAAGAAACATCTGTGGGGGGGGGGACAGATCGGGAGCACTAATATTTTTGTCACTTAACGGTAATGCTACTGTATGTCCTACTCGACGGTATTCCCGATTTTCCTCGTCTAATTTTCTGTACAAACTGGAAAGGGACATTGTGATAATGCGTCATCACTTAATACAAAGGCGAAAGCTGTTCTGGGTGCCACCTTCTGGAATATGGACCGTCGAGTTCACTCGTGTTCGGACGCATTGGGAATCCATAGTGTTTCAGCGTACACGTTGTGATTTCCCTCATTTTCCCCAACACATAGATCAAGCTAATTTGTTTCACTTCGGCCAGTCTTCCTGCTTTGATCAGACACTTTTCGGGCCTGCCTTTGAGTTGGACAACCCGTATATCTCGCGGGATGTCGAATATTTCTATATTATAAATAACATTCCACGTGAAACAAAATCACGGAAATTCTGATGTGTACGTTTATGGCAATACATGTATTTTTCATCGCTCCAATGTTCGCTATACATCGTAAATCACAAAAAAGTGTTGTAGGCGTACTTATGCTTTTGAAATTCCATGACTCATGGCTTGTCATGGCTGCTGTTTATTTATCCTTGAGGCTGAATGATAACTTCTTCTAATTTGAGAGTTTCAGAAAGTTTTGTGAACTCGTTGAAAAGGAAGCTGAAACCGACGTTTGAACTCTGGCTGGGTGCCGCTTCTTTGCGTTTGACTGAGAAGCCAGACGAGCATATGCGCTACGTCATTGCTTAAGTTGCTTTTTTTGGCAAAAGGTTATAAGCGATAAAAATTTTTGTTGATGGAAGCCCTTCAATGCCGAAGAGAAATTTGTCCTGCTTAAACACTAATACCTTATTGCATGTACAACTGAGATTTTTTTTCCGCTCTGCGATATCGCGAATTTCAGCATTAAAGGAGTAGGAAAGTATATGAAGGAACGAGAAATTGTGATTTCCTTTTACTTATAAACTGATTCTCTTTTACTTTTATTCACTGTTTAAGTCAAATACGAAAAGCACTTACTGTTCAAAATGCGTTCTTATTTTCTTCTTTGTTCACGTGTAAGGACCTTTCACTTTACATGTGGAGGTCGTTCGATGGGCATTCTTTTCTCTTTTTCTTTTTTGATCTTGTGTTAAAAATTCAGGTTTCCGAAACTGGAATTCATTGCTATGGAGTACATCCGCTACTCAGGGCGCAATAAAAGAAGCAGTAGTTTTCCTGACGTCACTACCAGTGGCGGGATATGGGATCAATGCTAGTAATGACTGAAACATGCTGCTGACATATCTTTTTTTTTTTTGGAAGGTTTTAATTTCACTCGTGTTCCTCCTACTGGAGTCGCTCTCCGATGTTTTCTGATTAATAAAAGCAAATCTATAAAGATAAAGGCTAAACCCCCTGAAGGCATTATATTCAACCCTAGTCTAGAACTAAAGGCTGTAGCGTGCGTGTGTGGTCAGATACATTGCCTTGAAAAAACTCTTTACTACTGGAGGCTTACGATTGAAACAGGACCTGAATAGTTGAATGTTTCCCTCGGAGGGACTACAAAGTGACCGTACCAGTTTTCATGTTTGAGGATTTCGTGGTCTTAGTAGCATTTTGAAAAACACAGCAATTGTAGATTTTTTTTATTGCCATAGCACTCACGGGACCCAAGAAGGGACTGTTGTCTTCATGAGTGACTAGATAGAGTCCTGAGAGACCATCGCGAACAACATGAGAGGGAAAGAGCGATATCCTATGTGACAGCACACAAGTAGCGAGAAGGCTACATGGAGGTATTTGCGCAGAGCCGCAGCGGTGACTCAGTGGTAATGGTGCTCGGCTGCTGACCCGAAGGACGCGGGTTCGATCCCGGCCGCGGTGGTTGAATTTCGATGGAGGCGAAATTGTAGAGGCCCGTGTACTGTCCGATGTCAGTGCACGTTAAAGAACCCCAGGTGGTCGAATTTAATTGGAGTCCTCCACCACGGCGTCCTTAATAGCCTGAGTCGCTTTGGGACGTTAAACCCCCATAAAGCCGAAGGTCTTTGCACAGGCAGCCTGGCATGACAGCTGGGCGCGCACGAGGCGGCACAAAAACGTGTATCGCGCGCACGAGTTAAAACTGTTTGTTCGGGAAGATGGTTTAGCCAGCCGATGCATGTTAAGGAAATGACTGGCGCAAAGATGCGTCGTACGCACGCTCTGCACAGAAAACTTTCCGTGATTTCTTTACGGAGTGTGTGCCCACATTTGCGCCAGAACCTTTTTCTTCAGCTGGCTCTACTCGGAGTCGTCAGAGTATCTAGCGAGGACAAAAAAAAAGGCCGCCCATTACTCACGGTTTACCTGACGTAGTCAATATTCCCGTGCTATTTCTCTAATAATTACAAAAATGATTCAGCTCACCAGATGACTTAAAAAAAATGTTTCTGAATAGTGCGTCGAGAAAAAAAGAAAATAAAACCGAAAGATTGTGTGCGCCGCCACATGCGGTTTTCAATAGGAAACTGAAATGGCGTCAGGTGTTATGTTGCCGATCTTTGAGGCTAGAACGAACTGGCATCCATTTCAAGGCAGTTGTCACGGAGTCCTTAATGAGGTCGGCGTGATCATTAAAGTCACCAGTTTTAATCGATTAATTGGAAGAACTTTTTCATTTATAACTCCAATTTTCCCGGGAGTAAATATGTTTTGCTGGCCAACGTCAACACAGCCGCAAATAGTCATGGAATCGAATTTCGCTCAGAACAAAGATTGCACGGAGAGCCCCTTCAAGTAGCTGAAAGATCACAATTAGGCTTTGTTTGTGTACTTATGCCAACAAGAAATCGTGTTTTTGTTTGTCGGCGTATTTAGTTCGAAATAATTTCAACTTACGCTATGTAGCAGAAGAATCGATGCTCTCGAGGAATTTGAATTCGAGCGATTCTATGCTATACCCGGTTCTCGGTTGACGTAGAATGCAGAGCTTAAGGGGCTTCGTGGCACGGTAATCTTTGTCCCGCTGAACTCCCTCGCATAAACTTCTGCTTGCAGCAGTACCTGATGTACCAGTTCACAGCGATGATCTCCTTCACTCTTGGCAGCATGCTAGCGTTTGTTGTTCCCGGATACAGCCGGCCAACCCTACAGGCGGTAAGTTGAGCCTCGTCAAGGAGAGGCGCTCTTAATAAGCAGCAAAGGCTTGCGAAGTACAACTTAACGTATCAGTATTTATTTTTATTTTTGCTCCAAACAACTTGTACCGACTGCACTCTTTGACACCTCGACGTAATCCCATGTTAGTGCAAACTGCCCCTGAAATTTCGTTCACCTAAGCTGCGCGCTTTGTTTCTGCAGCTTCCATTTGATTTGCCTCTCTAAGCATCCCTAGTACGCCGCAAGGCTTAGGCAAGTCCCATGCACTTTGTGCAGCGCTCCCTATGCTCTAAAGGCTGGGAAATCTCGAGACATGAAAGAAGAGAAGGAACAATGAGGACAGCTTGAATTCTGCCTATATCAATACATGTTCTATTCATAGACTACTCTCACTACTGGAAAACGGAGCTGTTACAAGCTAGAAAAGGTCAGAAATTGAATACAGTAACTCGACCACCGCCCCCTTTTTTTATACTAGGATCAGTCAAGACATTTTAATCGTTCAGGCCCCTGGGGTTCGGCTACGCCGCCATTCGCTTCCAAATTGTGAGCACGGAGTCCTTTCCGGTCTTGGCGCCATCAACATAGCCTCAAAGAGTCACACAATCGATTCTCACTAAAAATAAAATTGAATAGAGCTATCCTCAGTGTCCCGAAGGAAATCATGGGCCCTCTCCGTTCAGGCAAATTGCAGCAATAAAACCTACACTTTTCGCGAGAAGGCTTTGCGTACGGTATTCAGCGCTGGGAACTCCTGCCTTTATGTTCCTATCACTTCGTCATCTGACATCCCCTCCCCCCCACCTCCCTGAAAAGCGAGTCTAGTGCACTATAGTAGGGCGGTGGCATCTGCCTGGATTGCAGAAAACTATAGACATATAGAGAACATGTCCAGTGCTAAAAACCGAATGGAGTCAACTGGGCGGGCAGCAGCAGCATCATTCCCAGTAAAAAGGAAGCTACGAACGCAGAGAACTGGTTATACATGGATGGGTCTTTTCTCCGGACTTTCAAGATCGAGTAATGTGCATGCTGCATTAAAACCCAAAGAAACACGCACTAAGATGTTCCAATAGACATTTAACACCAGCATCATACCGTTTATTTGTAGCTAGTAGCCATTTTATGTTGGGATTCGTTTATATTACGTACATGCCTGTCCCGCATGTGATGAAAAGAGGTAAACATAACATTTGCACGCGTTTGTTCTAACGTTTTCTGCGTAAACTACAGTGCAAACGGGCAAATCTGCTATCGCGTTGGTAATAGGACCTTATGAAAGGTGACAGCGAATTTTATTTTATTCCTCCTTCCTCCTTAATTTACTCCGGTGACAGGATGCACTTGCAAGCTCTTCTTAGTAGTAGCGAATGTTGCAGCAGCCGTTAGGTCAAAGACATCGTAAATATCGTGCAACATATTTAAATACTCCCCTCAAAAGTTTTCAGACGAGGTGCGGTGTGCATTCAATTTGAATAACACTTCTTCGTAAATCTCCTCTAAGTATTTTTAATGCGTTTGTTGAAACGGATTACCGGTAATCTTAACTTACACTTTGCTTATTTGACAACTTTTCTTCTCTCACGATTCCTATACAGAGCTACGCTCAGAGCTAGCCGCTTCTCCATCGGCCTCGCCCCGCGAAACGTCGTTGTTGATGCCAACATGTTGTCGCCTTTTTTTTTTCTCTATCTAGCGAAGCAGCTACTTTCAGTCACAACTCAAGGCGCGCGTGAGTGGCCGGACTGCCGACGCTGAACGGACGTGCTCCGTCTGCCCGTCGTTTTAGTTTCACTTTCGCTATACTTGCTGATTGCCGTTCCTGTGACGCTTGGAGGTATCTGAGGAA